>VXCM01002597.1:0-11774 GCA_014773175.1 Lucifuga dentata
TGGAGGCAGATGATTCGCTGTGGTGACCCCTGAAGGGAAAGCCGAAAGGAAAAGAAGAAGAATCATAAAAAAATTCTGCTGAGAGCACTGTTTGGGGGAAAAATTGAAGACAAAAAAGCTACTGATGTTGCATTTTATAGCAACAGGCAACTGCTTTTTTAGCACTCGCTAGCTAATATTTCCATGGGAAGGACGAGGCATCTCACTATTTTGAGATGCACATTGTTGAGAAAGGTACTAACGTTGCATGGAAACACTTTTGGGTGTATGTTTTCCTCCAAGAGGGAAAGCAACAATGTGCATTTAATCATTTTAGCCAGGTGGTGCTTTTTTTATGAGCTCCTGGACAACGTAGTCACCTAAAATTGTCCAGAAACACCCAACCTGCTGTTGTGATGTCCAGTTGCAGTCTGGATGAATATAAAATCAGTCTGAGTGCATTAAACCTTTTCTAAATGTGTATCTCTTGCTCAAGTCATGCTTCAAGCTGATTGGTGATGCTTAGAAAGGAGAGTGGCAAATCACTCATGGCAGAAACTGAACTTTGAGTTCAGTTTATAACTTTACTCACAGGAAAACAACTGCTTACCAGAGTCTTCAGGCTCATTTTCATTCTATTTTATTCTCATTTTTTTCATGATGACACATGGCCCAAAACAGAAATTCATCGTAAAATGGTATTTTCATCTGCCACATAGAGGATTTTTTTTAAAGCTTGTTTGAACTCATTTGGAATTGTAGCATGTCAGCTTGAAATTGACTGTGCCAAAGCAAGAGGAAATGCACAGGCTGGTGATTCAGTTTTGTCAAGTAGTACAGTATATTTGTATTAATAAACATTACTATGTTGAATCCCCCATTTGCTCAAGCATGTTAAAAGCATTTAGATGCAAGAGTTAGCAGTTAGCAGCAAGATGGTGCAAAGCTGTTTTTGAAGATATGTTGGTCAAAATGACTTTGACATAAATCCCTCAAGCAAGAAAATGATATGAGAACACAATAACCAATGTTACAAGCATCACAAAGAGAACTGAATAGATATGACTACTTCAGGAGGATGATGCACCAAATGGCCTTTTCGGAATTTAGCAAAAAAAAAAAAAAATNAAAAAAAAAAAAAAAGCAATTCCCAGAAAGAACTGCAATAGTATGTATGTCAAAGTATTTTATAAAAGCTTAAATTAATATGTTTCAACATTTTGTATTTATTAAAAGTTTGATTGTTACAAATGAATGCCCATTGAAGCTACTGGTGATTGGCTGATTAGGATCATGTGTGAAGTGTTATTTACCATGAACAAAGGAAGAAAACTAAACCCACATTATATCATGTCTTTACACTAACCGAAGAAAGAGTGCTCAAAAACATGAAAATAAAAAACAGTACAGTTCAACAAAGATTAAAAATATAAAAGGAAAATAAAATATATTTTAAAAAAATAGAAAAAAGTCAAACTATTTTCTAAAAATTATAGGGAACTTATACATATGATTTTTTGTGGTATGGGATATAGGATTTTGTGTAAAGTGCTGTCATGTTCTATGTGTTAAAATGGGTCAGGGTTTTTTTTGTTTGTTTTGTTTTGTTTTTTTTTGGCGGATACTAATGCTGCATTCGAGCTACCTTGGAAGTCGGATTTTTCCCCAGTCGGAAGTTCCGACTTCCAACCATAAACCGTTCCAGCCAAATATAAACAAAAACGCATGGCTGAATGCCAATAAATACTGTAAGATTAAATAAACTTAGTAATAAATGTTAACTAAAGTAAAGTTAGATTACAGGACTGTTTGGTTGTGTTGTTGAGTTGACGTCATACTCGTGAAGTCAGGGTAGATAATTTTGGTCTGAATTTCCCAGTCAGAGTTCTGACTTCAAGTGTCGTTCCAACGCATTTTTCCAAGTAGGAAGTCAGAAAAATCCAAGTTCCGAGGCAGCTTGAATGCAACATAAGTAGCACTCCACACCTGGAGCTAATCAGCCAGTTAACAACAGGTATAAGAATAGTTTTAAACCAGCCCAGCTTCTGCCAAAAACATGTCAAAACACACTGTGCTTGTGCTGTGATAAATGAGCTTTTGCTACTGTTGCAATTGATTCTCAGGAGTTTCTGCTTTTCCTTTTTTGCAGGATTTAAAATATTCATTAAATATTTCATTTTTACATCTTCTCCACACATTTTGAAAGGTAGAAATTGGTGCCAAAAAGTTGCTGCGGGGTGGTCCAATGGTAGCAGAAAGCTAAGAAGCAGACAAAGCGTGTCAGAGAAGTGGTGATGGAGTGTTGCAGGTTTAGCTGACAAAGGTAGAAGCAAAGTGACAGAAGCAGCACAAAGGTGGCAGATTGGTTTCCTCTGCTAGTCTAGTGCAAGGTTTTTTTTGTTTTTGTTTTTTTTTTGTTTGTTTGTTTTTTCGTAATGTATTCTGTGATTTTTGGTAGGTTTTCCAGTTTTATTTGAGCCTACAGAATGCTCCAGGGCTACTATCCCCTTCTAAGCAAAAACCAAGGGGTCATGCTGTGATGGGTGGGGTTTGGACCCAAATGCAGCACACAGTACAACTCTGACAAGTAAAGTTCTTTATTAGAGCTCTCAGTCCAACACAGAGGCAGGCAGAAAAACTGGCAGGACAAAGTGCCTACACTAACACAGTCACGCAAAGACTGGAATCGGAGTCGGAGACAGAAGGCAGAAGTGATAACCAGGGGGGCGACGAGCAGAACAGTCCAAAACAGGCCGAGTCGGCAACAGAAGGCCAGTCCACAAATGAACGTNGGGCGACGAGCAGAACAGTCCAAAACAGGCCGAGTCGGCAACAGAAGGCCAGTCCACAAATGAACGTCTCGCATCGGGGATGGCAAAGAACAATCTGGCAAAGGGTGAGTGTGAGACTGGGGTCCAAATCCACGCCCAATCGGCAACAATCGGCGACAGCGTCCGAACCCGAAATGAACCAGGCTGATGAACGGAGGTGAGGAACAGAAGACCAGGCGGGCAGAAATGGCAGGTGAGTAGCTGAGGACCAGGCATGCAGAAATGGGAGGTGAGTGGCTGACCAGACATGCAGAAATGGCAGGTGAGTAGCTGACCAGACATGCAGAACTGTGACACATGCAAGAAAAACACATAAAAAACCCAACTGAAGGAGGCAACAGAATGCAATCACAAAGAGGTACAACATGGGGAAATTACTAATTTTCCCATGTTGTATCACATCACACTGCACCCAATGAATAACAATGAAGAAAAGTAAAATGGTGCAAATTCAGATAAATTCAGATGGGATTTGACTAATAGTGAATGTATGTATTGTTTTAGTTTAATAAACCTTTAAAAGTGCCAATGTTGGTACTTTTGATGGAATGCATTTTGATAAATTGCATTTTGATAGAATATGCCTTAAGATGTAGAAATGTCAGCACATGTCCTGTCCTGGATCTTCTGTTTCCTGTCCTGTCAAGTCCTGCTTTGTGATTTCGACCCTTCATCCTGACAGTCATTAAAATAAAGGTAGAATATCTGTTAATAGCTAGACCCCTATTTGAATTATTTCCACAAAGGAGGTTATATTTTTACCTGGGCTTGTCAACAGGATATTTTGGGATTTTGATTAAATTTTGTAGATAGGTGGGATTTGGGTCAAGGAAGAGTTGATTTAGATTCTGTTTGAATAAATTGATTATATACAGATTTCCTTCATTTCACTTAACATTGCATGATGGGGCATTTGTTGACACTGTTTCCAATTTCTTCATAACCAAGACACAATCCTAATTAAAAATTCAGGTATATGTATCTTATGGTGCATCAGTAGGTGCAATTTAGCCCCGATCTAAATGTTGGCAGATAAAAATTTATGCTTATACAAGGTTCAGATTTATGGAGTCACTGAACATTAAGAAATAAGGCTATAAATATTTAACTACCACCAGCGTGTAGCTAAGATGATGCTGATTCAGCTAAAAAAAAAAAAAAAANCTAAAAAAAAAAAAAAAACAGCTTTGCCATATTTTCAACAGTTATGGATATAGGCTCAGAAGATGATATTCACTCTTCTGCTGTACAATGCATTAGCGTAATAACTACTCTTGATTTCAAGGTAATGATAGCCAAAGTCTGGATTTATGCTGCAGTACGTTGTACTCTGAAAATATCAAGTCGATTCTCTCGAGTTCTGATCTTAATGCATTGAAGTGCTTCTGCTCAGGAAAAAACATGGATGCCCACAGCAAGTTCATATTTTCATGGCAAGTCTGTGAATTCTATAAACATCTACAGAGGATCTACATGATTACAACACCTTTCATAACACAAATGCTACATATCAAGTTTTATCAACTACAAAATGATACAAAGAGAAATCTTACTGCCGCCATATTCTTAGGATATCAGGTGCTTTATGTCAGACAAGTCAAGGAAGGTGGATGTTGCCTGATTGTCTGACTTGGAATTCTGGTTTGAATGGCTGTTCCACTGTGCTTTTTGGATATTGGGTTTTTTTTTTTTTTTCAAGTACAATTCAGTATTATACAGTACATTTATGCTGCACTATATAAGCAAAATCAGAGGACTGTTGGACCTTAGCAGAGGTACGAGCCCAAATAATCCCCTCTAGTTATCTGTTTGTGTGACATTTTTAGCTTGTGCTTGCAGAGTAGCCTACTTGTTAGAGCGTAACTATTTAAAGGGATGCTTGAAATTCACTGCTGTAACTCATTTCTTCTCTTGTTTTTTTCTTTCCATTTCTTCTTAATATCTTCCCTCATGGAGAATATCAAATTACTGTTGATGTGTAGTTTATTGTCATGTCCTTTCTGATCTTTTTAGAATACTTTCCTCTATAGCTGTCTGAGCTGTCTCTTTCACAATTCAATAGTTGTAAAAAAAAAAAAAAAAAAAAAAAATGTTGGTGTCTCCTACAGCACTTTAGTTCTGAGCTCTTTGTTCTTGTGAACTCCAAACCTTTCTTCTTCTGAGCATATATGACATTTTCCATCTTATCTGCTCTGCTCTCTGCTGTTCTTTTTAGCCTGTCGAGTGATATTTTCTAGCCAGTTTCCTCTGCTCCCTTTTGTCAGTTGCCCTGGGCCATTTTATACTCTGTTCCTGCCTGCTGGTGTTTTCTCTCCTTGGCTACTTGACCTTTTAACCCTCCAGACCCAGCATCTTGGCAAGAGTGCTTATCACCTGGTTTGCTGGGTTTTAGTGCACTAAAATCTTTGACTCTCATGTCTTCTTAAGAATTACTGAACAGTGTTGGGGTCCTTGATCTACCTTTTGTCAGGCAATTTTTCTCGTGTTATTTTTGGCATTTTCAAGTTGTTGTTGTTTCTTAACAATCACAATTCCCCCCCCATAGCATTCTCCCATTTTATGGCCACGTCCTTGTGGTCATATTCATGCCAAATGCAATCTCATTCATCTTCCTCTAAGTCATCATCAAACACTCTGCCACACAAACAAAGCATATTCTTCATCTTTTCATAGCTGTTGGTGGGTGTAACCAGTGTGATGAATCAGCCTCGTCTACTGCTCTCCTGGGTTAGAAGCCCATGACAGCCTGATTTGGTTATTTTCCACCCGATCAGCTATTACTTTTGATATGATTGTTGCATGGTCTTTCAACAGCTGTCAGCAGCTGTATTCACAGCAGTCGTTAGATGAATCTCACAGAACATTATACTCAGACTCTAAAGAGGATGAACTACATGCTTTATGCTCTTGGGTAGAGCAGGGGTTTTGATGTTAATGGCATTTTTCCACCGGCCAAGTATAGCATACTGGATTATACTGTTGTCATACACTAATATGCATTTCTACTCAGCCTCACACAGAGGTTGACTGTGGTGATGTGTGACCCTGCTGAAGGAGAAAAAACTCCACATATAAAAGGCTAGGCATGTTCAGCTTTCACAAGCCTTGTGGCTCCTTCCTAAAGTAAGACCAGGTTTAAACTAAAGAACTCCACATAAGCATCCACCCACTTTCACTACACAGCACATTGTGTTCTTTGTCAATCTGGATTGCATACTACATCCAGGATGAAATGTGAGGCTTTAAACATAAACTCTTCATTTGAAAGCTATAAATTTAACTATAACATTCATTGAGATGCCACATTTTATGACGATGCATGGTTATGTTATAACCATGTTTCAGTTGATGCTCAGGATTCTTGTCTGTGATCACTCAGTTGCTATGATGCAAAGTCAAAACACAACAAGCTCTTTGAGAGCTCATTCATCTGCCAAGGACTCTACAGGCAGGGGTTCACATAATTTTGTCAATCTGGTACTAAAATGAGTACGAGCAGATTTATGTTGGTATGCACTTTTCTTTTTATACTGACCAGTGTGAGGAAGGTAAGCTGCAAAGTATTTCCAAAGCGTGTTGGAAAGAAAAGCATTAAAACATTGTGTAGATGTGCTGTAAATCACTGGCATCAGCTGTGATGAGCTGAATCTGTTTGGCTGACAGAAGCCTCCATTTTCAGCAAAGTGCCTCTATGCAGATTATCTAATATTGTGGAACTTTTCCAAATTTACAAAGGAAATTGTTTGATTACTGATTGTATCTATTTCATTTACAGCTGCTCATTTATAGAATGCAAGGGTGCGAGTGCGTGTTCGCACACACACACACACACATACATGTGTTTGTCCATGGTATGGTGAATGCACTCCAAAACTCACAGCCTAAAAACTTGAGGACAGGCTGTATGTGGTGAAGGTAAAAGTGATAAAACCTGGTTCTGTACCTGCAGCAGGTATCTGTCCTTTCTGGTGGGTGAATGTGTTGAGGTACGGAAGGGGCGGGGGNTCTCTCTCTCTCTCTCTCTCTCTCTCTGTCTCTCTCTCTCTCTCACTTGCTCGTTAGCCACAAATGAGAGGACGGGAGAGCAGACCCATGCATTTTCTCCACCTGCATACCACTTATGAGCAGCCCTGTTTATAAGCTAAAACCTTTTTCTGGATCTAGAATATGATCTGTATTACCTCCAAAATTTACTCACTCCTTCCTCTCAACAATATATATCTGCCCCCAAATTTCATCCAAATCCATCCATAACTTTTTGGGACATCCTGCTAACAAACAAACACTGATGATCACATAACCTCTTTGGCGGAGGTAATGGGCCACTTATGAAGTTGAACATATTTTACCATTCTGAATGGCTGCTTGTTTCTAATGATAGGAAGTTGATGCAGCCTCTTCTCCTACTGAATGCTGTGAGTAAATGAGGCCATTGCTGAGAGGACAGCGACACTTTTGAGTTTGATGTCCTCCCTGGTCTGGGCCATTGGAGGCATTAGAGAAATGCTGAGTCAGTGATACCATTGCAGCATCTGATAGTTTAAGAGGTTAAGTTTGTAAAGCACAGCCATTCATCTATTTTTTGGAGCACCTGTTCATCCCACCAGCTAGAGCTTTCTTTCTCTCCAACAGGTAGGGCTTTCAACCCTCAACAATTAGCCAGAAGAGTCTTGAAATTACATAAATACAGTGTGGAAGATTTTTTTTTTTTTTTTTTANTTTTTTTTTTTTTTTTTAACACAAAGGCTCCTACAGAAGGTGTATTTCTGGGTTGTCAGATGAAATTTAACATGAGAAAATTGTGATGAAATCTTCAGCTCTAATTCAAAAATAGTCCTACATCACAATAAGAGATGTCCACCGACAGCCAATTTAGCGCTCCTGCAACCAAATAACAACCCACAGTGTCAGAAATTGCAAAATGTCACAATTTGACTGCTGCTATAACCTACATTTATAAATAAGCTGATGATAAGTTGAAACTTTAGAGACTCTGATAAAGAATCCAATGTGATTTCTAGCAGAAGGCAATCGTAAGGAAAAATTACCGCTTTGTTGCTGTTGGGTTTCTGTTGCATTGCATTGGGCTTGTGTTGTGATTTTGTGGCACTGAATGGAGAGCTAAAGTGCACTTTACAAGCTGCACTTAGTAATTTGCTGTGGTATTTTTATCATCACTAAAGTGTTTTTTTCTGTCATAGCACTAGAGCTATTAGTCCTGTATTGATGATAACGAGAGCCACACACACTCACTCTCTCTCTCTCTCTCTCTCTCTCTCTCTCTCTCNCCCCCCACACACACACCCTTTTCTGTTATTCTCACCTCTGTCATTTAAACGGGATCATATTTTTGCCATGGTTGCCTCTGGAAGAAACCTCCTCAGGACCTAAAACAGAAAAACAACAAAAGATTGAAATGGGACTTTGTATTGTTATAAAAAAGCTACCAAACTCATACGGTGAAATTTAAAAGCAGTGAAAAACAGTTTCCTGACATTGTTGGGAAGGATATGATATTCTTAAGGCCAGTCACAAACTGCCCAGGGCCATAAAAAAAGTTATTGGAGGAAATGAGGTGGAGGAGGAGAGGCACTAAGCTCCAAGATGAATGTAGCCAGAATTTGATTAGGGAGCCAGAAAAACCTGGTTTGGTGTTCATAAATCCTGGACAACATGTCATTCTGATTCAGCTCACTTGATCCAGAGCAAAATGAGTTGACTTTTTGCAGTTTCCTTTGCTTAACAATAATTTTGAGATGAGAAATTGCGGAAAGAACAGGAATTAAAAATAAAATCTGTGGCAGTCATCTTGTAAACAAAGTCACGGGGACTTTGGGCGATTTGTGTGTTTCAAAATCTTCTCAATAGGAATGTTCTGTCATTGGGGTGATAAAGAATGTATAAAAAGGGCTAGGTTTCAAGCAGAACCATATTGGGATTCATTAATGGTTTCATGCATAATCTCTGTTGCCAATGCTGCTACATCTTACGCTTTTATACAGTAAGTCAATAGTTGATCTGCTCGCTTTGTTTATACTGTTGAATGAAATCGAAAGAAGTTCTTAAGTACATAAGCATTTACATTACAGTACATTTGCGCATTACAGTACATTTGTACATTTACATAAGCATTTACATTACAGTACATTTGCGCTACAACCGAGTGTATGACCTAATTTCGTACATGTAATGTTTGATAAGATTCATTGTAGATAAGGAAAAAATGCAGATTAGAACACTGTAAAACAATATCCTGAGACTTTTTGTTTTTGCAATGTGGAAAGTAAGTGTTAAAATGAAAAGAAAAAAAAACCCAAAAAATGTTGAAGAGACAAACTAGTGTGAAGAGTAAAAAAGGAAATAAATTAAATTGGCAGGCTGTTCTGTGTAATCACCAAGAGGAAAAATACACACTGTAGGTAATATACATCCTTTGTAACACACAGTAACTGAATTTCATTCCTTAAATACACCATCTTAAAGAGAATGATGCAGTTTAGAGTAACCGCACATGTACATTTGATTGAATAGGTTTGTAGCTTTTAAACATTTGTTAAATCTTTACTTTAATTATTAATGCACGAGTGCTATTTTACCTTCTTTTTGTCGTCTGAGCGGAGTGCATAATGAATGCATTAAAAAGACTAATTATGCAACTTTTCTACCTCACTGAAAGTAAGAATTTTCATTTTCGAAATTAATCCCTCAAACTGATTTAACTACGTCTGAGATGACATAAAACAGAAAAAAAAACAGAAACCCAGTGTTTATACTCTATCTATCTCTGGAACAATTAAAAATGCAATTAGATTTATTTTTTTAAATGGGTGATTTTTTTTTGATTTTTTTTTTTTTAATTTTTTTTTTTAATTGGGTGAAAAATGTGTTGGTGCATTTTTTGCTTCATTGTCAGTTATTGAAACACTTTATTAACAGAAAAAATTCTTCATTTTAAATTATATGGAACCTGAAATCATTGTAGATTGAGCTTCATTTGATCAACTGCTAAATGTTATATGCATGTTTAACAAGCATTGCAACTAGGTTTGAGTTGGAATGGTACACTGACACTTATTGTGTGTACAGAGAGTGAATAGAGGTGTAAAGTCCATTATAAGGTTTATTTAAATATCCTCATGCAGTAAACACTGGTGGTCTTTACATAGAGTTGTTATCTCCATAATCATCAGAATTACCACGTCCATCTTATAAAATGTCGCTTATAGTTAGTATATCAGGTTGTCTGCATTAAGCCTTGGATCTTTTTCTCTCATTTGTTACTGGTTTTCTTTCTGAGCAGACTAGCATCCATCATGTCATAGCAGGCCAATTAGAACAAAACAGGCTTTTCAGGACTTAAAACAGGCTGTTTTCACCGAAGCCCCACTTAAACTTTGCACTGAAATGTGAGCTTTATCGAAATACGCTACCCAAAACTTTTAATGCAAGGTGTAAATGCACGCAGAGTACAGTCTAACACTGGGCTCAAGTTATAATCAGATCTCAGTCCCAACTAGCCAGGTGTAACTCCAATTCATACAGCAGACACATTTATGAGATGACAGTTGAAAATGTCACCATGCCTAATCTTCCCAGCTCAGTTTGCTCTAGTTAATAAAGTTATTTAAAATCATGAGCCACAAGTTGCTGTAAACAGGTACCTGCACACATAATTTTTATTTATTTATTTTAAATGGATGAATCTCATCCATAGAGTAATTAAGAAACACAGGCTAAGGAGTACTAAAATTAAATAACAGTGCAGGAAGAATCCAAATAATGAGAAAGCTTTTTAATGCAAGGTGCAAAAGTCCCAAAACTGGATGTCATCCACATAGAGAGATCACATTTTAATGCACAGAGTAGAAAAGGCTTCATTGTTGACAGCTGCTGCAGCAAAGGAGAGCAGAAGTGAATCAATGTGAATTTCTCTTCTGACAATATTCGGTATTGCTGGCTGATTTTAAGAATTTATCAATTGTCAAGAGACCGCCTTGGCCGAATCCTTGCTGATATTTCTGAATAATTTAAAATGTATTTATACTGACCAATTTATATGGCCGTTTGCCTTGCCTACAAACTAGCTGCTTTCCTGTCACAATCCTTGGAGTATGTGTTCTCTGCTGAGTCATAGTAAAGTTATTATCACTTTCACTTCAGTGTTCCGTAAGCGAGTTTAAACCTGGATACTACGGATGTTAATCTGCATTTTCATTTAGTCCATCCATCCATTTTCAATAACTACATATCCTGTGTGTTTTACTATCCTTTTTATAGCAGCCATTACACATCATGAACACGCTGTGAGCTCTTACACCTTTATTAAATAAGTTATTGTTGATCTGTGCACAAATGGTACCGTTTATCCTGAAAATGATACAGATTTTGTTTAAATATACCTAACAGGGTTTTTCTTCAAGTGCAGCAGATGATGTAATGTAGCTTCTGTCATTACATTAACTTTAGATACAGCAGTGCATTAGATCTTGATCATTCAACAAAGTTAGGAATGTAGCCAACCAAGCATCAGAATACACTCATTAAACCGCCTATCAGCCATTTTACTATAGGAACTTTTGGACCTATCTGAGACAATCCAACATTTGTTAGGATATTATTGTCACCTACATAAGTGCATCCTGCAACATAATTAATCATGCTATTGTAATTGATGGATGGTGAATACAGTTATTATTTTTTAGACTCCTGTGGTGGAATTTCTGGAACAGTAAAAATGAAGAGACGCCGAGAGTCCAAGCAGTGTTTTATTCTTGCCAGCAAGGGTTCAAGCTTACAGGATACTGTCTGTACGACACCAGAGCAGTTCTGATAAGAAGAACCACGTATGATAAAATGTCCAAGCTTTTATAGTGTGCGTTCTAATGTGTGTGTATGGCACAAGTGTACGTGACTACAAGCATGGATGTTGGTAGAAACTTAGTTTCTGAAAATATGTGTAGGAGC
>VXCM01002597.1:12517-86639 GCA_014773175.1 Lucifuga dentata
TTCATGAGTGCCCAAAAACACTAACCCTAACCCTAGCCCAAAAAGCTATCCAAAAAGGAAGCAAACCTCTCCAATCAACAGTGCACAGAATATAAATGTTCATCTGGGAAACTTTACAATTTACACTTTTACACTTATTTACATTATTATTTACAATCTGCTGTTTGTATCAGTCTCATTAGCTTTTCTGTTTCAGGTCATACTGACCAGAGATGATGCACAGAGGCACATCACAAGACAGGCATTTATAAATTGTTTTGTTATGTCTTTTCAGGGTAAGGCAGTGAGCACAGTATTTTCTGCCCTCTGTTTCCCTGTACGCAAGTTCTGATGTGCTGACATCAGTCACAGGAACAGGATCCCAGAGGCCTCACTTCCAGGGTTTGTGAGTGGGTTCAGGTTGTGTCTGTGGATCTGCATCACTTTAAATATTCCCTCACAGCCAGCCAGCCAAACACACTCTCTGAAACTCTTTTGAGTCGGTGGTGTTTTGTTTTTTGTTCCTTTTGAATTATGAAGCTGTTTACGATGGCAATATCCATGAAATGGAACACAATTTTTTGTACCACTGCATGGTCTTCTGGATCACAGTGTAGTAGTATTTGATCAGTGCGTCTGAAAGATCCACTCTCCCCATGTACTGGTTGTAGTCTGCACAGCAGGAACAGTACACCTGTAGCTTCTGTCTCATTCCTAACCGGACGCTGACTGTCTGCCCACTGTGGGTCTTGTGTATGGTGGAGCCATGCTGATGTCATGAGTGTCCTTCCTTCCACTTGACAAAAAGTAGTCTATCATCCCTGATCCACCTCATATCAATCCTTTCGGCCTTTTTTGGGAAACTGTTGAGTTTCATCCTGGGGTAGCCAATCCATGTCTCCCATATGGTGCTGCAAGCTCCACAGTGCATGGAATGCAAATGCTGAAATAAAATGGCACTTGTGTAGAAATTGTCTACATAGACATGGTAGCTCGTCCCCAGCAGTGCATGTGGATTAAGATGGGAGGGTAAATCTGAGTATACATGGAATACATCAAAACCAATGTAATATGGTGAACATGGAAACAATTTTTATTTTATATATTGCACCATATTTAAAATATGCAACAACTTCACAAGCAGCACTTTTTACACAGCAATTGTGAACATAGATAGAATTGAGTATAATCGTGGCCTAACACTGCTTAGCACTGCTTCCATGGTTGCTACGACAAAATGTGATAATTGTTAATACACATTCTGTGGTGGCGTTAATAAGGGAAATAATATAAATAGAACAAATATAAAATCAGTTGACTTCAACAAGAAAATGAGATGGCAAAAACTAACAATCTACAGTGGCGCCTTTTAAATTGTGTATGCCCTTTAAAACAAAGAAGCTTGCATTTCCGATCAATATTCTATAACAAGAGATCAAGGCATTGGGATGTTGTTATCGAGCGCTGGTAAGACGGCATGTCAGAAGCTAAATCATTATATTCACTTCACCTGTACAAGTTCTTCCACCCTGCCCTTCAAGAGCTACGCTTGTCTGACGCTTTCACTATGAAGCCCCGAGGCAATGCTGATGCAGTGAAATGTGCTGTGAAAATACATGGGAGAATCCCTACAACTCTCTCGATCAATAGGATTTTTCCCCCTCAGAAGTGTGTGCTGTGTGGAGTTAAGTTAGGTGAATTTCATTACGACAACAAGCAGCAGAGTACTTAAAGGTCTGCTACAAGGATACTAACTCTGACCTTAAATTTTATCTATCTGTCATTTCACATGAATAGTAAGTCCCTGCACTAGATGATCTGCATCTTCATATTTTTAGATAGCTCATGTTTGTTAGCTTTAGCATTGGAATATATCTCTGCTCAAAGCAAACGGATAAAAGGAAATCCAAACATGACAAATTGATACATGAAATTGACCCAGAAAAACTCACGAAGACAGACAGTGACAAGTGACAGTGACCTGGGGCATGAAATGAGACATTGTTTTTAAGCTTCAAGTGCAGCTTGTGAGCTTTAATTTTAGGATTTTTCAAGGTAAATTAAATGAGAACAAGTAATCAAGGGTACAAGCTGTCAATTCAGCCTTGAACTGTAATGCTGTTCTGTGCACAGCTTCAAGATAAGAATGAGTGAATTTAGGCTTTTTGTCCCTGCTAATTCTCAGAGAATTGGGAGGAGAAAAATATACCAAGTTGCTCATGCTTATCTTGAAGTTCTGCAGTAGGGACGAGACAATTCCAAGCTGATTTGATAACACAAACCCCTCCATCCATATTAATTTAGTGAAATTGTAACATCTCGCTGTCTCAGAATCTCAAACATTGGAGTGTATAAATGGCTGAAAAAGAGAATTTTATCATTTAGTTTTCTAAGTCTCATTCTATAATATTATATAGCTTACATCTGATATAATACATACAGGTATCATATAGATATTATGACTGTATGATATCAGGCCTGACACAGCTAGCCAATCAGAACACAGCAGAATGTTGGGGAGGGTGATTTAAAAAAAAAAAAGTGCATCAAACAGCTTGCAGCAAGGAAAAGTAGAAGTGGATGAATTTGGTTTTTGCTAAATTAAAGCATTGCAAAGGCTTCAGAATAGATCCTAAATGAAAATAACACAAACATGGAAAAACAGAATATGGAAATCTGAATACAATTTTATGCACTTCTTTTGAAAATAAATTAAAAGGATATATTGTATCTAAGGTGACAATTGAGGGTAAACACCAGTTTAAAATAAGATGCGTAATGGTGTAATCTGAAGTCTGTATAATGCTAAATTGCAACTCTCTAATTTTATCGGTGGATAAACAGCCGGATGAACTTAACCAGACCTTTTCCCAAACATCATCTGGGATAATTTCCCCAAAATCAGGTTCCCACTGAGACTTGAGATGGCTCATATTCTTCCCCAAAACAGAAAGTGCCTTATAAAATCTAGTAATGAGTCTCTGGGGCTCAGAATCTTGCAACTACAGGAGAGCAAAAGGATCCAAGAGAGCAACACTTATGCATTGTTATAATCTATGTCTGTATTACCCTCTACTTTTTGTTTTGTTTTGTTTGGTTGCCTGTTTTTTTTTTTTTTTTTTNTTTTTTTTTTTTTTTGTTTGTTTTTTTTTTTTTGTTTTTTTTAAGGTAGATGTGTTTATCATTTGTTGTTTGTTTCGTTGTTGAAAATTAATAAAAAATAAAATTAAAAAATTAAAAAAATAAGATGTGTAAGCTCGTCTATGTGTGATTTGATCAGTACAGCTGTACATCTAAACAAATACAGTTAAATATCTGCACTGCATCTTTTGTGAAACATTCTACAGTCATGTTTGTAGTGCTCATTGTCTTCCAAAGGTTTCCATTATGTTGGTGAAAGTGACGCTGGGTCTGCAGGAATGGCATGAGAAACAAATATTTAATGGCTGTAATGCAAATTAAATTGGTTTTAGTCAATAATATCATTTTACAAAGTGATATCCTATAAGTAACTGCAATACACAGGACAGCTATTGAGATGCTTAAAAACAGAAGAGAGAGCAGCTTAGCCCTGAAGACATATTATACTTCAATAAACTCTCCATCCAAATGTATTGAAAATAGTTCTGGGTATCATTATATCAAACTCTGGACTGACAATGTTGTTTGATCCTAAAGTCTCTATTCCTCTGTAGTTCCTGCTGGATCAAAATGTGCTGATTTTTAATGGAGTAGATCTTCCAGCATCAAGAGTTACAGAGATTTTTCACTCCACCTTTGTTTAAGTGCTGTGCTACATCACGATGACAGAAGAACAGTAATTTCTCCCTCTCACTCTGCACATTATAATTGGACTTATCCTCAAAGGTACAATATAAAACTTTTTGACATTTAAATGGCAATGTACAGCATAAAAAACGTTAAATTATACCTTTTCAGTCTGGGCCTGTCAGCAGCTGCGTGTGTAGATTTTTTTTTTTTTTTTTTNTTTTTTTTTTTTTTTTTGTCTAAAATTGGTGAGCTGAAACTTTAGATAAAATGTGTGAGAAAAACCTTCAAAAATGTTCGAAGTGCTGTTTTTGATTATAGATTTTATTTGTTCACCGGATGCCACAGTGAAAAAGAAAAAAATATAAATAAAGACTAGAAGTAAAGTGTTATTGAGTGTTCAAAGTAAAAGTCCTCATTGTGAGGAAGAGCAGAGTTTAGTTTTTGCTACTGGGTAAAATTTTTGTATCTTCAGTTTTGGGGATTTTCCTGGTTTCAGATCAGATGAAGGAGGAAAAGAAAGAAAGAAACCAGAAATGCAAGAAGAGCCAAAAGAAATAAATCATGAATGGGGACAGCAGAAGGAAGGAAGGGGTAATGAAGAGATGGAAGCAGGACAGGCAGAATGATGATACTAGACTGAACTGAAACCAATGGCAGTCTGGAAGGTAGGAAAAAAATAAAATTTACAGCTAAAGTAGTATAATTTAGAAAATGATTGTCAGTAACTTAACGTGTATACAGGTTGCAAAATCGCAAGTTTGTCCTTTAAGTGTAGCTGGTATCCTAAGTGCGTATTGCACTTCCCAAAATGTGTATTACACTCCCCAGACTTTCCATCAAGTTATAACAAACTCATTCCATTACAAAATTCAAATGAGTGGATAAAATCATCGTTTTAATGGTGGAAAACAACAAACACCTCAAGATTTTTTTAAAGCTGAATCTCAAATTAACTTCAACCAGTCAGTTTCCCAGTGCAGCTAACTAGCAACAACTAAAGATGCACATCATTAATTCATCAAGCGTGGGGGTGGCAGTTGAGACAGATGCCCAGAGGAGTGTAATTAAACAGATAAAGCCGTTTCCATGCAGTAAAATACAGTTTGCTCTGTGGTGCCATGGGAGACGAGACGTGTAAATGCTCATGAGAGCTTTATAATTTAATACAACCCTGAAATGCACACTTGTGTTGATTCAATCTACACAGAGCTTCAAAGAGCACATGAGATGAGCAGGTTTTTCTTCTAGCTTGTTTTGGCAGAAAACCTGCTCTCAAGTGACATCACCACATGTGATCTCCTTAAGGACGCTCTGCCTGCTCAAGACCAAACAGCATATTTAGCCTGCTGTTCGTTTGTTTACACTTGAAGTGTATGAAGGTTTTGTCATGGGTCGAAAGTAACAGAATACATAAATACTGTATTGTGATTATTGTCAGGAGATCAATGTGCATACAGTATATTCATGATAAATGAAACGTTAATGCTACAATTTTGATAAATATTCTCAGCATTAAAGGGGAAAAAATGTTTCCACTGCCCCCCAGGACACAAGCACATTAATACATCCCATCTGCAGGGTTTGACAGGGATTTATTCAATACCAGTGACTAAACAATTTCTTTGCCAGGTTCTGGACTTTTGGCTTTCAAAACTCACTTCTTGGCCTGAAATCTTCTTTGGAACAAAATCTGTAAACTACAACATTCACAGTCTTATCCTTTCATTTTCAGCTCCTCAGCAGAAGAGGGACAGTGCTGCAGCTGCACAACACATTTCAACAACAAAAATCTAAAATGTAAAAAAATAAAATGGCATTTCTGCAAAGAAATGTATTGTGTCACTTGACATTTATTTCAGATGTCTGCCGTAATTAGCTGGTTTACTTGTTTTGTTGTGAAAATGGTAATTTTATAGGATTGCTGCCCTGGAGTGTGGGGGAGGTNGAGAGAAAATAACCCCAATATCAGACCTAATATCAGGGGCACTCAAATACAAATCTTAAAGGTCCACAAAGAAAATTTTCAATCAGACAAAGGTTTGTTTATTAACCAATCCAACCATGAGTCAAGGTGCTGATGAAACTAGCTGACGAAACTCTCAATCTGCGCTGTCAACTTTCAATGAGCCCAACGCCCTGTCAGCCCATTGTATGGAGATGACGGGACACTGAATCTGACTGGACCAAACCAAAGCAAAATAGACATTCTCACACAGTGGAGCAGTTGGACGTTCAGAGCGCTGCTTTCAGTGGAGAAAGCTGAGAATTTTGACTTGTTGCATCGCAACGATGTCTCACAGATAATACAAATAAAACATATGAAAAGTATAATTTTCTCAGAGTCCAGAGACAGTTGTGGTTCAGTCCGGATCCGGACAGGAATCCGGACTTTGAGGATGGTTGCCCTGTACAATAATACAGTACAGATTTAAGGCTTATAGTGTTAAGTTCATCTAGAGACTGTAGCTTGTAGCTCTTTTTAAAGACACAGCTTTAGCAAATAACAAAAGTTTATTGGTCATATCAGTAGTGACCATGGGCGACTACTGACATATTGCCTACATTGTCACAGAGAAGTTCATTGCCCCAGTCAATTGATTTGACAGCCAATCTCCTGGAACAGAATCATCAGCTTGAAATTCACACCATTTTTCATCCGGATGTGTCAGGTTTCGCTTCTCAGAATTCCCTTCTTTTGGTCTCTGTAGTACTTTTTTTTAAGTTTGTTGATTATGTGATCTGTTCTGTTGAAACCGACCATAATCAATTCTTGCTAAATTTCCCTACTGTATATACTTTGCATTCCTCTCCACTTTCTCTAATTTGTCTTGGGTGTCCCTTGAGGACCAAATGGCTAAAAGTGGTTTGTCTCCTCCACAGGCCATTGACTTCTGGTTTTGCAGATTTCAGTCATTTATAAATTTTTAATTTGAAAATATCACAAGTCCAATGTTTTTTGACTCCCAAGAAGTTGAAATTACATTCCTAACAAACTACAGTGGTGTTTGATGTTAGACCAGCAGCTTCTTGGAAATTCACATTAGTAGGCACTGGCACCATGTCAGTGGAAAAGTTGATATGTGTGTTTATTAAACTCTGTAGTAATTTTTGAGGCAGTCGTATGATGGGTTGCTGTACTGGGCTGCATACATAATAATGAGTTCATGGCAGAAGTGTCCTTTGACAGGACAAGTTTTCACAGGGTGGCTAAGGTTGAGCTCATACTCAACCAGCTCTGGAATGCTGGATTCACATGTTGACGGTAGAAAAACAGCCATACCAGTCATTATAGCCGAATCACTGTCAACCGCAGCAGCAGGCCACGATGGTAGATGCAGCACCGTTGCCAAGGTAATTGGTGGGATATAAATTCAGTACTGGAGGATGCAATAGCATTTCAGTATTTTGCACAATGTCGTATACAAACAGGAAAGCTCTGGTTCTGGCTGTTTTATATGCTCGTTTAAAGAACCAACAGAAAAGACAGACACACTTACACATGTGGGTTCTTCCCCATGCTACAGGAGTACAAATTACTGGGAGAATTCCATCAGCTAATTCAAGAACTGAGGATGGATAAAAAGATTCAGGAGATATTTCAGACTGTTGACAACACAGTTTGATCACCTGCTCAATTTAAGTCATCATAAAATTATAAAGACACATCTGACAACAGAGATGAAAGAACAAGAAAAGAATGAGTTTCTCACTGTCCCTCTTTGACCCAAAAATAAATCAACATCCGGTTTGTCATTTCAGCTGCGGTAAATGGAAAAAGTTGGAGAATTTAAATTTTGACATCATGTTCTGTGTGGTCGCATGGTGTGTGCTCTCACTACCAGCGGTGGCAGTTTTCCATCATCCTCTCATCTGGTTTCTGTCTACTGCACACTGTCAACATATGAATCCAGCATAAGGTTTAAAGGCTTCTGATAGGGGCCAGAAGCCTGTACTGCATATCTACACCGGCCCCTGTGTAATCTCACCTTATACATATCATGTCAGTTGTTCAGGACACTTATGTAGAACCAGCTGTACAATCCAAATCACCCCGATACTGGCTACCTGTGAAATACAGGATAAAACTTATCCTAAAAGATTTAAAGCACCTGGTTACCTCTGCGAACCCTGAACCTCATTTTCTAACAGTCTGTAAGGTCAACAGTCAGGGGTTCCCTGACCATTCCATGGTCAAAGCTCAAGATCGAGGGTTATTGAACTTTAGTCATTGTGGCTCCAGTGCCCTGGGACAAATGTTTTTGTATACAAAGGTGTGTCATTCCTGTTTTTAATGGTTTACACCAGTGGGAACTTTCCCTATTTCTGTGTCCCGTTAGGCAATTAGAATGGGGCATACTTAGTACTCTGTCTCTCTCTCTCTCTCTCTCTCTCTCTCTCTCTCTCGCTATCTTGCTACATCTCTACCTGTCTTCCCTTGGTGTGATTGTAATGAAATTAACTGAATTTTCTGTGACATTTTGCATGACCTTAGTATGCTGACCAGTCATGAACATATGAGTGGAAAGTACCTGCTGCAGGTAGAGAACCATGTCCCACTTCTACCTGCAGAAATTCACAAATGGCCCCGCCTCACAACATTTTTAGACATCAGGAAATAATTGTGATAAAATTAAAGAGGTGCTGTGAGTACGGGAGCACATACCTGTACATGTATGTGTGTGTGTTGTCACAAGTGATGACAGTGATCTGCAGCACATCTGTACAAAGAGTTTCAACTGTATCATGTTGATACTGGAAATATTTTGCAGCTCACCTTCCTCAGACTGCAGCAGAAGCTGATGATTGAACAGAAAAGATTAGCCACACATCTTCGATTCATTCACACAACTCATTAACGCAAATGTAATCCCCACCCATCCCCCAATAAAAAGGGCATGCCAACCATTTTTGCACTGGACTAAAAAAATGATATGCACCCCTGTTTAATCTGTTCTCTGTGTCTGCTTCATTGCTGGCACATTAATCATGAATATTTAGGATGACATACAGAGTGCTTTGAAATTAAAACAATGTGTCACACAGCTGATCTTGTGACCCAATGATGGATCATTCCATGTTTACATGGATATGTTAAAAAACTGTATGCGCCTTATTCCTAGTTCCTGTATCTGATTATCTGATGTGAATGATTTTATTGATTGAACTTTTCTCTGCAGCAATTGATGTGGCTCTGAATTCTTTTTTTCTGCTACACGATTGTTCCACATGGGTGTACATGCCACATAATCAATTTATGTGCCCACCAGACCATGCACAGGTTCAATCCAAAAAATAGCATCACCACCAGTCTGCCTGGGAGAAAAATGAATGACAGTACTAGGATTTCACCCTGTGTTCACTCAAAGAATCAAGTCCCTGCCATTGTGGTGCCAACTGCCCAATGACAGAGGGGTCAGTTCAATTCTCATCAGATCCATGTCCAGTGAAAGCCAGTAGAATCCATAAGTGGAACAGAAATATAAGGTCTGTGTATGTGTGAGTGGAGGGGAAAACAGTGGAACATATTGTTGAAGCTTATAGTCTTTAGATTATAGGATTGTTCCATGAAATTAGTCTCCTTCCATATAGCAGATCAGAAGGCAAAAGGGCTGTGCCAGATATTGTTCATGATAATATCAGATTTCTTTTTATTTTATGATAAACATTTGACCTGAAGTGTTGACACATTTTCACAATATGCACGAAGAAAAAAAAAACACTAATCAAGCAGTAGTGGGTCAGCGTCTGACAAATTAGCTACTGGTGTTGTTGGCTACAAAGCTAACAACCAATAGTAGGAATACAACAAATTTGTTTCTCCACGAGGCAGAAACACCTGTGTGAATAACAAAAAAATCACAAGTCATTTGAGGAGGAGAGCCAAACAGCTGATTTGTGACGTGTAAGTGAAGCTAACCCAGTCAAGCACAGCTGGAGTGCTAGCTAGTTGTCTCCCTGTGACCACAAAAAAAAAAAAAAAAAAAAAATGATTGAGTGAAATTAGCAAAGCTGTAACTTTTTGCTTCACTAATGTATGACGCCAGTCCAAACAGTAGAAAAAGAAGGCTGTAAGTGACTTTTTAAGAAGCTTGACCAAGATAAAGATAAGGACCCAAGATAAGGAAATAACTTTCAAAGACGACTCTACTGTATGAATAGTGTTAGCTTAGCTGCTATGCTCACTTTGGTTGAGTTCTTTGCCTCTTTGTGTGTGTGTGTGTGTGTGTGTGTGTGTGTGTGTGTGTGTGTGTTATCTGTAGCTGTAATCTGTAACATGTTTCATACATTCTAACCAATCTGATTGTAGTCCATTTTGTTGCTGATTACAATCGCGCTAAATATTCAAGGTAATTTTTAATTTTAGGTTCAATGTAAATTTAATGTATTTTTCTCTGTGTATTTTTTTTTTAAAATAATTTGAAGTATTTATTTCTGCAATCACCAATACAACATTGTACAGTGTTACAATTTTTATGTTGTCATGAATATTGTTAAATACTTTAATGATATTATTTTAAGGCTGGGTGAAAGCATTTTCACAGTAATGAAACGGTTAGCATGAATTTATACAGGAAGAAACTCCCCTCCATCAGTTGTTCCCAACACACCTGAATACTGGAGGACATCATGATATTATTTTAAGGCTATTTTTAAAATCTGATTCAATGAAAGAAAGAAAGCAGGTGAAAGAATTTCCACAGTAATGAATTCAAAAAAAAAAGAAATTCCTCTTCCTTTGTTGTCACCAACACACCTGAATCCCATTTCCACTCATTTCTGTCCTATCATTATGTCCCTCTGCCAGGAGCTTATCCTCCTCTTCAACCTATCACATCTCTGCATCGCACATTTATCGCTCACCTTTCATGTCTCCGCTGTCATTGCAGCCTGCCATTTCCACTCTCCTTCTCCACACCACCAACAGCGTCCAGGCCCCATCCACGGTCCAGAGGGATCTTCAAAGCTCTGCTGCCCTTGATGCTGCCCCCGCACGTGCACAGATCCAAGCGACAGATCCACCGCCAAATTTATATCAATTTCCTTTTGCAGCAAGTGATCGAATACACATCTCTCTCTCTCTCTCTCTCTCTCTCTCTCTCTCTCTCTCTCTCTCTCTCAGTCATCATTTATAGTATAGTGTCTTTCCTGATTGAAGTTTATTTACAGTAATTAGTATGAATACTTAGACATATTTGACATATGAATACTGAAATAAAGAAGTCTACATGCAGTACAAGGGTCCAAACAAATTCCCATTTATCTTTTTATACATACTGTTTCCTGTAGGAAGATGACAAGATGGACAGTTTCATTTCTTACAGTTGCAATCATCTGTGCCAACTGTCAGTTGGTACTACAGTACTGTTCATGTGCATAACCCACTACTGCAAATCATATAACCTGTTTATTTCTCTGGACTCCATCTTTGGGGAGTACCTCATGAATGGAGGTTGAGCTATACTGGACTGCTTTACAGAACAGTGTGATTCTAATAAAAAAGATTCTATTGAAAAAGATTTTACATGACAGAAGAACTGAAGCTCCTCTGAAACATGGCTGGCAGGTTTAATACCAGGCAACAACAAGGGTCAAATAGCTGCAGATTTTAATTTCAACCACACACTACAGGTGCTGAGTACAATGATAAAGTCCTGTCAACCTGGTTGATGGTGTGTTTAATGGTGAAAGTAGCAGATGAAGTTGATTGCTTTGAATTATGTGAAGTATGTAATATAATGGGTGATGAATCTAAACAAGGCAGCCCATTCATTCCAATGAAAGCTGCTCAGCCATTTCTGCCACTTGCCACTCAGGTGCCCATGAATGAGCATTAGTGTTTTTCTCCAGCTGAACTGACCGACTGTCGTACACAGAAATGACACTAATTCTTGCAGCTCTTAAATTATATTGGCAGTCAAAGATATTTTTTGTTTAAATGTGTGACTCTAGAACTTTTCTTCTTAAGTTTATACACCNCCCCCCCCCCGCACTAAATGTAGATGGCAACAATTGGTGGAAGAAATATTCCAATGTTTTACAGTAAAATTCCGAAAGTATCTGAGTCTTGGCAAAAATAAATAAATAAATAAAACAGCTCATATTCACATTTCTTCTGTCAGCTGTAAATTGTGTTTAATTCCAGGAAAATTAAGTTATAATTTTGGTTTTGAATAAATAGTTTTCTTGTGTCTGTGGTTTTCCTGTTGCTATTCTAATGCTGAAATGAAGTAGTTAAAACCCACATCGACCAATCAGGGCACTGTGATGCTTCATGTGTTTTAATCCAATCCACAGATTCCTATGAAATGTCTTGAGGTCTGTTTTATGTAAATCTAGTTGAATCATCTAACATTTAAACAGCTGTTGTGTCACTAGAATTGGAACAAGTAGAAGGCAGCTCCAGTGTTTTTCATTAGAGATTTGAACATTTGTAATGGCATAAATTCACCCAGTGTTCATTATTTTGCTGAGTATCAAAAACTGAGTGCACTGGCAGAAACTTGCTTCAGGTTTTTTCCTCCATCAAATGTGGAGTCATACTGAGGAAATGTTTTTTCTATGAGTTTCTCTTGGTGCAAGACAGCAGTGACAAACTGCCTCTGAACCTATTGCTTTGAAACACATCAGAGAGAAATAATGCTTTGTGGCACATCTAATTCATCAAGGCAACACTACACACCCCCTTTTTGCAGATTCAATAGCAAAGCTGCAAAGGGTGTCTCTGCAAGAAGCAATCTGTGGACCAAAGTTCGACCCAGTTGATTAAATTGTGACTCAGCGTATTAGCAACAGTTTAGAAACACTGGAAAATTGCCTTTCTAATAATGCTTCACCCCTAAAACAACACTAATGCTCCACAACATAATCTGTTCTGTTTGATCATCTGACACAGGCTTGAAGTAGTAAGAATCACTAAGCTCCCACCTCTCCAAACACATACTCCCAGTACCCCATCTGATAAATTAAAGACTTGTGAAAATCAGCAGCCTCTTCTCAATGCTTTAATGCTGCAACACAACAGAAAGACTGCCAACATCATAGATGGAAAGTAACAAAGTATTGTTTAAAGAAGTTTTGCATTTTCCATTTTTTACTTCTTTTCTTTTCTACCCCATTGTACTTTTACTCTACTAATTTTATCTGGCAGCTATGGTTACTAATTGCTCTTTTAAAATAGAAATTTCAAGGAACATGCTTTTTTATATTCTAGAGATGACCTTAGAATATAGTAAGGAGTTTCTGGTGAACATTTAAGACAAAATCAAAGGTCCTAAACTGCTCTAAAAGTGTTTTAACTGGTCCTTTACTTCTGTAACATTGCTGTCAACAACATGTAACATATAAATTTATCCACCTACACCTGGTTGGCCACACCCACTAAGTATGAGGCTTGTGAGCAAGGGTTTGCCAGCTCAGGCCTAATGCAACTGGCCAATCAGAATACAGCAGGCTTTTTCAGGAGGGGGGGCCTTAAAGAGACAGTAAAACATTTGTTCATTCCAAACTCCTCAAAACTGAAGATGTAAGATTTGTCAAGTTAAAAAAAATATAAAACCTTAAATCTCAAATTTGTGGATGTTTTTTAAATTAAATTAATAGATTATACCATGTATGTGTAATGCATAACACTTTAAGAGGGCCATTCTTCACAAAGAATAAGCTTGATACTGGAATACACTTTACTGCTAATCCTTTTAAGTAGAATTTGAGCAGGACTTTTACTCGCACCTGTGTATTTTCCCATTGTGATATTACTAGTTTTTCTTGAGTCCTTGAGTACTTTCTCCACCAGTGGTGTAGGCATAAACTCTTATGTGGCTCTCTATTACAGTGCTGTCTAATCTTTCTTACCCACCCTGAAACTTTTTAATGGAGTGAACTATGGAGGGAGCACAATAGGTAAGATACACTCACAGCTCAGTGTAATTTATCATAGAGGAAGTGTGACGGGTAGGTGCAAGGAGCAAGGCAAAGCCCGATTAGGTGGCATTAATGGGCTTTTAATTTAAGTCTGGGCTTATTAGATGTCAAACATAAAGGCCTGAATGGATTTTCGAGATGAGTTGAGTTAACCTGCTGTCAGGCATGCATGACACCAGCTCCATTACTATTCCCAACCACAGAGGTACCACAGATTATATAAGACATCTTAAGAACCTGCACTCTGATCACAAAAACCACAAAGCTCAGACTCTCATTTTTAAAAAATGGGTCTCTTGTTGATCTTAGATTGACAGTGAATGGGAGCAGAGTCATGTGAAACACGCCTTCATTTCTCACATACGCACAACCTGTTCAAACCCTGCATTTCCTGCCACAGCTCTCGCATCATGAACACACTGTGAACTCAATTTGTTGCGGGTTCAATGCATATTTGAAATACACTGTACTACAACATGTCATGGCAGTGAACACAGAAAAGAAAAGATGGTGGGGAACGAGTGTGTTTGATGACAGTCAGTGGGGATTAAAGAGCAAGTAAGTGTGTCTGCCAACGTCTGTGTGTGAGCAAAAGAGAGAGATATAAACAATAAAACAGAATAAGAAGTAAGGAGCTTCTGTGTGCATACAGCAGTGTTTTGTCTGTGTTGACATGTCATTAAAATCAGGATGTTTTTCATTTGAATATATATCACCTGGCAATTAGTGATGACATCATTGTAAAAGTTGCATCTTGTAGATAACTAAAATTCACAAAGAGAATATGGAACCAGTCAACAATATGTTACAACGTTAATGGGTGAAAGTTTTGATTTTTGTGGTGTTTCTTAAAAACAAAAAAATGCTTTTATCCACAACACCAGATTCCTTCATTGTTGTTTCTGTTTGATTTCATGTTAGGATCATTAATTAAGAGAGCACAGCAGGGTCCTTGATTCTATCAGGAATCCTGATTACATTGTCATCATGCAGAATAAAAACAACTCCCTTCCTGGTGTGTTTTATGAATACCATTGACTTTTGTTTTGTGTTGTCACTCTAAAAGAATTGACACTCAATAATGAACCATAACAAATTACAGAGACAATTCAGCATAGAGGCTCAGTGACTATACAGGGCTTTGATAGGAGCATCTTTGGAGGCACATCAACCTTAAATTGATTGGACAGTTAAAACTGGAACAGGGAAAACGTGAAATTATTGATTGCCCCACATTGCAGTAATAAATAGGCTATATATAATTTCCAAAGGCTTGACCATGTATATGAAGTCATTTGAAGTATGTTTTGGTTGAAATAATTTGACTAAGTCAGCCTCTGTTCCACGTCATAATTCAGTGGTCAGATAAACAGTCATAGACTCAGCACTTCTCTGGTAATTGTTTGCTTTCTCACTCCACTCAGGTTTGCAGAGCATTCAATCCTTTTTCCTTATGATGGAGCATCCATGTATGATAGCTCTAACTGTCAACTCAGCATAAAATGGAGCGGGTGTCTCTGTCAGAGAAATCTAGTGCATCAAGTTCATTTTAAAGCACTATCTCACTGTTAAAGTGAGCCTGTGGATACATTCCAAAGCTCTTATTTCATCTTTCTTCATTCCTCAGTCCTCGTTTGACCCTGGAATTGATCTGGTCTGCAATGATTAAGGTCGTTCTGATTCCTTTGATTCTGCTTGGAGGAGCAAGAAGAGAAGAGGCTTCCTGAAGGAGGCTTGAGTGAGGAAACAGGAGACCATCTTATGCAGAAGTCTTTCATCAGACAGAGACACCCCTTCACTAGAAATCTGCTACCAACTGATCTGATGCAGTGGGCTGCACTGAAAACGCATCATCAGAACAGAAATTATTAGTATGTAATCTTTTTGTCTGATACATCATCTGATTAAAATTACTGGGTGTGTGTTTCTCACACTTTTGGCTTCTTTTTTCCTCCCCCAAACACAAAACAAAAGCCTATGACATGTTTAAAGAACGTCCTGATTGGAATAGTTCACTAATTAATGGTTGTGCCTGTTTGAAAAATCACAGATTAAATGTCTGAACATGTGAACATGTTTGTCTGATCTATAGAGCAACATAACCTCCTTAGCAAAGATAATAATGACATAACAGCACAATGAATCTGCCTAAATTTCCCAAGCTTCTCTGAATATTTAATCATGTTTTTATTATGTAATAATTTTAATATTTAATAAGTTTTATAATATTTAATAAGCTTAATAAGTCTAAAACTATGTCTTGTAGTTGAAATTTGCTGGCGTAAAGACAAAGAGAAAGGACCTTAACTGCTTTATTTGAAGAATTTAATGGGTTATTTTCCTGTGTCATGGCCCACCCTTTCAAGTTTAATCAAAATTCATTAATGACTTTTTGAATAACCCTGCTAACAAATTCATAAAAAAAATCATAGTAACTACACAACATCAGATTAAATAGGGGCCATGATAACTCAGTGTTAATAATAGCATCATTGTCCCAAATTGACATGTTGTAAGAGATAAAAAGCCAATGAAAATTGACAATTGAGATTGCTAAGCTGCTTCATATTTAAGAGCCATACTATAAACTGCTTCTTTTGTTGCTAAAGTAAAATTGATATGGAAGTTTAGTGACTGCAGAGGCAGACCTGTGGTTATGTAAAGAAATAACCATTTGAAATTGACAAATAGAAATTAACTTATCTGCTTTAGAGCTCCACACTTTAAGAGACTGACATTAAGATAAGAGAGACAAAAGATCCAGATACTACCAAGAGTCCCAGTGCATGGGGCGTGGTGGTGGTGTGTGTAGTGTGTGTGACAGAGAGAGAGAGAGAGAGNGAGAGAGAGAGAGAGAGAGAGAGAGAGAGAGAGAGAGAGAGATGCAGAGCACAGAGGATTAGGCTTGAGGAAGAGGATGCACACTACTACTAAAATGTTTAGTGCGAGATCAGATCAAAACTTGCCATTGAAATACACTGACTGATCAAATGAGTGGGCTTACGTATTTTATGAATGGCTTCCTGACATGTAAATAAACACTGTAAGGTCTTTTTCCAGGAAAAAGAGAGCAGTAACTGACATTTGTGAATAAGGGAACATGGTTGTGGGAACACTATTTGCCTGAATCCACATGTTAAAGGACACTACTGTAAGGACTCAGTTGGCAGGTTTGAGCTCAATATATACAATCTGCATACATGTTACGTTACTGCCAACCATGTCCCAAAATCTACTACTGGAGTAATAAATTTTAGAATTGTTTTTCCTACCTTCCAGACTGCCACTGGTTTCATTTCATTCCAGCACACCATTAAAGTCAACTTGTAGAGTCTTGAAAAGTGCTTGACATAGGTAATCCATCACAGCAAACACTATGTCTATTAAGTTTTACTAAGTAACTTTATTAACCGGTTGAACGTGAAGCTGCATGGAAGACCATGTATGTCTCCACCAGGGAATATAATCCCAGGAGAAGATGTTGTTGTTGAAGATGATTGGATTACTGTTCACTTATTATTATTATTTACCTGGTAATGCTTGCTGCCTTGCCTATTTTTGCCTTGCACTGTCTTGTCTGTTGTTGCCTTCCACTATCTCCTTTGCTGCTGTAACACTGCAGTTTCCACGCTGTGGGACTAATAAAGGATTATCTTATCTTATGGCTTTTTCAGTGAATTTAAAAAAACTGTGCCTTCTACTGCACCTTCGGATATACTAATAATTATAATAATTTCCCTCGAGATAGATAAAGGTTTATCTTATCTTATCTTATCTTACTTGTTAGCATGTACTACATTAAAGTCTAAGGTTGGTGTAACACCTGAACATTTGATTTTGAAAGATTAGAGGATTTGGAAAAATAACTGAAAACCTAAAATGTGGTTTTATGTTTTGGAAATTGTCATTAACATAACATGTATGCAGATTGTATTTATTGGGCTTAAACATGCAAAATTGCCAGTATAGTCCTTTAAATCTGTGCTGTATGGATTACCCCCCATGATTTCTGAGGAACAGTGTAATTCTAGCTTTATGTCTGGTATATTCATAAAAATTTATTACTTGCTGAAACACAGCAAACAAAAACACAAATAGTAAAAATTCATAAAGTCACTGAACTATTAGTATCAAACTAACAAGTCAGACAGTAGCAGGATAACCATAGAGAATACTGAATTGCTTATAAATTAAATTGCTTCTAAATTAAATTTTTCATTTGTATAAGAGATAATGTGTAGTTTCTTCATTCAAAAGTTACATATTTCAACTTTAAATATTTATATGATCACTTGTCGGTACACATTTAAGATTTAATTTGAATTAATAGTCGACTACCTCGGCTTAGCGAACTCAGACTTTTTATCGCTGATGTCAGAAAGGAAGAAGCCGAAAATGAATTTTCATGGAGTGTGCACACTATATTGCTGTTACTCAGTTAATGATTTTCATGTTCTCACTTCAGATGAAAATTCAAAAGGGTTTTTCTACGTTGAGGCAACTCTCCATATTCAGTGCTCACTTACTGAACTCATCAAAACCCTGTGCATAATTCAAATATAAACTGTCATCATGCTGAAATCAGACTGAAACAGGTCTGAAATCAAATTCTTTTCTGGAAAATTGAAGATTTTGGAGATGCTTATTTCTCTCTGTTATTGACAGCTATCTTATGCTAATATTGATCTCTTTTTTTCTTTAGGTTAAGGTTAACTTATTATTAATTCCAGTGGGGAAATTGGTTTGTCACCTGTACATAAAAGACTTTACATAAAAGGCATACACATCAAAACACATTCAGTTGCACACTCAAGAAGAACATCAAAACCATTCAGCAAACTGTAACAACATGACAGTTTCTGAGTTTCTGCATAAGGTGTGGCTGAACTGTATTAAATGCACTTAAAAAATCAAAAAACATAACATGAACAGAACTGCCAGCTTTCTCCAGATAAGTGTATATAACATGTAACATGACATGAAATTTTACTGACATCATGGCAGAAAAGATGAATGCCATCTACACCACCACAGCGGATTCCCAGGGCAGCTCATTTTTGAGATCTTTTTTCTTGAGGTCACAGAGCTCAGGAAAATTCATTTCAATGCGCACATTAAAATGTAAATCCTCTAAAATTAAATGGCCTTCAAGGCGCTATTGTGATTAGTTTTGAAAACTGATATTTGGTCCTTTTGATGGAATAAAAACATAAAATGGTGGTGCTATATCACTACATCACCATGCCATTGTGGATAGGGGGAATGGCACAGAGTGGAGGTTTAATGGGGGAATCAGAGGTTTTGATCGTGAGACCAGGGGCCATAACTCATTTAGTAGGAGTATGGTCTCAAAAAATAAATCCCCAAGCTGCAAGGGGGATTATGCATCGTCAGATGAAAACCCACAAAGAAACCCTGTCTGTGGACTAAAGAAATTAATGTTTCATTTACCTTTCATGATGCAGTCATGAAAGGCAAATGAAACACTACAGAGAGACATACAATACCTTATTTTGTATTGATGGAAGTGAATTTTCTCATGGAAAACATACAGTACATTGAAATAAAAGCTTAGCAAACAGTATATCAGTGGGTGGGTATATCACCTGAACATTTGATTTTGAAAGATTAGGGTATTTGGCAGAATACAGTAACGGGAAAACTAAAATATGGTTTTATGTTTTGTAAATTAGTTTTCTGTAATGTTAGTAGTATTTATTAGGCTTAAACATGTAAAATCTCCAGTATGGTCCTTTAAACTGAATGCTTCAGAGTTGAAGGTCACCAACTTTCCATTAATACATCTTATGAGAAGCTGTTTCTGCATCATTAAATACTAGAGCCAGGTTTTTTTCAGATGGCATTTTATTTGAAAGAATTTAATCATGTTTCACACAGTAGTTTTAATATGATGCCTTCAGCAGAATAAAACAGCATAAGGCAAGCAGAATGCTGAGACTCAGAGGAATTTTTATTTCATGGGTTAAAATCGTACCTGAGGACTATTAATTTGTCAACACAAATGTTGCCCTCAGTGTGCACTTGCACAGCATAAATGTTGGAGGATGCCTTCGAGAGTGACCATTCTTAGAAATCCATAACAGAAACTCTAAGTAGTGAAGTTGTGACTAGTCAGGTGTGTTAAAGTTTTTCTTCAGGTCTTTACCGGCTCACTACACCACCTCTGTGCTCACCTCTTCTCTTCCACTGACATTTTATGTGTGGAAAATGCTGCTTATCTTATTTTATCAAAACTCTTCCGTGATTCAGTGTAGAAGATGCATGCTCAATCTAAAGCACAAAAGTATAATTAACTATTTACACTTAATGAAACTTAATTTTCTCATATGCAATGAGATGACATTGTGTTGATAAAGTCCTAAAGTCTCTTAAAGCTACGTTACATGATGACCTTTCTGATGTATTAGCAAGACAACCAGATCTTACTGTAATATTTACACAATGCCATTTATTAAAATGAAGCAGGTTATAGTGAAATATTATATGTTAAGTTCAATATATAAAGAGTTATTATGACATGTTTTATAAAAGATCCTTTAACAACTCAGAATGACCTTTCTTACTTTTCATGTTTTTTTGTTTTGCTTTGTTTTTTTTCAGCAGCAACGTAACAGGTTGATGATTCTCAGAAGGTCCTGGTCTTTCTGGTCTGACACTTTCTTCCAACAGTCATTACTTAGTCAAACCTACAAATGGATCTGTTCACATTAGCCTTTAATTAACACCCTGTGACTGAAATGTTAAATTCAAATAAAAATGTGTTGCTTCACTGAAATTACGTTTCTCATTTAAAGTTGGATTTTTAACTTTTCAATTTTTTTTTTTTTTTTTTTTTTTTACAGAAAATCATATTAAAGGTCATACTTGTATGATGATTTTGTGTTCTCTGCTTTAAGTGAAGATTTATGCATTATACATGTGTGTGTGTGTGTGTGTGTGTGTGTGTGTGTGTGTGTGTGTGTGTGTGTATGTGTGTGTGTATGTGTGTGTGTGTGTTATCTGTTGCCATAATTAAACACTCAAAACATCCCCAGGTCTCTGGAACAGAAATTGGCGTCTGATTTACCAAAATAAAAAGGCACATTTAAACGACACTAATTTGGCTGATGAATGAGATCATCATCTTCTGAAGAGGGAAAACATTGAAAATCAAATTTTCTGGCACAACTTCACCTACTGGCAAGGCGTGGAGGAGTGAAGCAACACTTGTCATATAAAGTTATTCTTAAGATGACATGTTACTGGAGTCTTCGCCCCGAGAAGACAAAGATGCTGCAAACATGTAAAAATGCTAAATAATCTATCTGTAACAACAGAATCTCTGTCTGTTTGTGGCACCAATATCTCTAGAACCTGGCACTGTATGAAGTTGAAATTCGGCAGGTTCATTGCTCAGGACCCAAGGACATGCAGTGTCACGTGAAGTTGTTTGGATGAGCGGTTCTCGAATTGAGCTGTGCTGCTAAAAAGTAGTTCACGAGACAGGATGCGCTCTGGACGTGGTGGCATATGCTCCGCTCCATGGGCGCTAATGGCAGGCTGCAGTACACCATAAGTATGGCCTGGTCCAAACAGACATGTTTTCAACGGGCACCGCACCAGTGTTATTAAATCTGCTTCATGTTTGGGGCTTGCCGGTGAAATGTTGGCTCAGAATACAAGTTGGAAATGTTGGAAAGCTGGAAATAGCAGCTGATTAATCAGTGATTCATCGAACCCTACAGGTACGTCAGGGCCAAACTGCACCATGGGCAGACAAATCTAACTAAATGCACTGCAAATCTAACCAGGATTCTTCTAAAGTTGGAAATTTCCCTCAAACCCAAAACAATCAAAGATGTATCACATTTACTTTATTGCTTCTTCTGCATTTGACTATAAAAAATTCAACCCTTGTAGTACTTGAGGTATTTTTTCTCTTTATAGAGTTTGGCCATCCTGTGAAACTGATGATGGTGATCTGGAGGCAGAAAGAACACTGCTCCATTTTATGCTGTTCATCAATTTCCCCTGAGGATCCTGTTTAACATATGATTCTGAACTCCAGGTCCTCCAGTATCACCCCTGACAAACACCTCAAAGACATTATGGGAACTGGGGACTCTTGCTGTTCTTTATTACAAAAAGCTGTCTTGCCACTAATGAGGTTTCTGTCTGTTAGATGACTCACGTTCACTCTCTCCCGAACAAAAAAAACACTAATACTTCACTCTTTAATAAGTCTAGTCTTATTTTAATCCTGTTGTTTTGGACACAGGAGACTTTTTTAAAGTGAGTCTGAGTCATACGCTTTCATTTCTGGATACTCAGGAGAACCAACAGAATCTACAGTGGGTACACCCAATCAGCCCCAAAATAAATTAAGCAATTGTACAGTTTTATACAACAAGATGCTGGCAGTAGTATGTTGCTGTTATCAGACATATGAACTCTTGGGGGCATTTTAGCAATACTTTGCTTTTCCAGAATTCTTTGTACATCCCTTTGTATCCACAACACGTTTTTATGAATTAATTTATTTGTTAGGGACAATGCTCACTGATGAACAGCAAAACAGAAAACTGTAAATGAGCAAAAGTTAGCCCGAAAGGTTAATTGTCATCTGCAGTCCCTGGCCAGATGTCAAAAAAGGGCACCCTAAAATACAATAAAAATACAATAATACAATAAAATACAATAAAACAACATTAATACAAGATGTCACAGTGGCTCAGTCTGAGAGTTACAACATGTCTCAATACTGTGTTTTGACTTTAGGTGATGGGACGACCACTTTTTACATGTGGATCAAAGAGTTTAACTTACAAAGCTCCACTGCTGTGCACAAATGTTCAACAAGTACATCAAGGCTGAGGGTTTGGTTTTAATTTTAGTAGACTCATTTCACTTGTCTGCTTTTCCTATAGTCTGCTCTCCTGATCAACTACATAATTGTGTTTCCTGCAGGTAATATGCTGAACTGGTGTGTGTGTGTGTGTGTGAGAGAGAGAGAGAGAGAGAGAGAGAGAGAGAGAGAGAGAAAGAGAGAGAGAGAGATGCAGCTAAAGTAAGCCTCCAAAATGGACTTTCACATAATGGTATTTTTAACAATAACTCAAACCTCCAATTAGTAAAAGCTAAACAGGACATGAAATGTATGCATAATGGTTTAAATATAGATTATTGTTTGAGTGTTACTGTGGCTCCATGATGAATTAATCATTTTATTACTGCAGTAAACTGTTGAGTCATGTAGCCAAAATCAAAAGACTAAAAGAGAGAACAGAGCCGCACAATTTAATTTTAGCTTTTAAAATAGCTTAACAGTAGCTATAACTAGTATGTCAAGGCCCCCACCCCACCAACTTCCACCACCTCTCACCTCTCTTCCACTCAGATTAAAGTAATATAAGAAATTATATAGGACAAATGACTCAGAAGTTACATCAGTTTATAAGCGGCAAGTTATTTAGTTGTATACACAACAATGCATTGAATGCCCCTTAGGATTATAAATGGAAAAGGGGCTCTTGCAGTATGTTGAAGGTGGTCCTTGTCAAAGTAAAAAAAAAAAAAAAAANAAAAAAAAAAAAAAAAAGTTATATGCCAATAGTTGTATGTAGATTTGATTATATTTTATATATAGATTTCTGCACTTTCATTGCAGAATACACTTTCTCAGCGGTCCCTAAGATGCACTTTCTCTTACAGTCCCACAGTAATAATGCATTCCATTTAAATACATACATGGAAATGGTCAAAATGCATACATGTATCATGTCGGCAAAGATAAAACAAAGACACAATAACTGTGATTACTGTTTAAAGCCTGTAGCACGTCACTTTTAATTGTTCTAAGTAGCAAACTTAGCAAACATCCTGGTAAAAATATTGGTAATTAATTGGTAGCTTAATTTAAGGACAATATTATTTCAAGAATGTTCGTTATTATGAATACATTTGGATAAATCTGATGAATCCGTAATTTGAGCTGGTTGAACAGTATGTCCTCATGCATGGTGCTTTTTTCTGCAAACATCAGTTATTCCAGTGACACACAATGACTTTATTCTGGTTCATTCCAGGCTTCAGTTTTTAAACTTTAATCTGTCAGGTCTGAATTATATTTGTAAGAGATGAGTGATTGCTAACCTTGAGTATCAAACGAATGAATAGATTTCAATGTCAGTATGTTAATGGAATGATTTTGTGTCATAAGAGTTCTTGACATTTAAAGACGCTTGCTGGCAGCTTTAAAATAACTGAGTAAGTATTATAAAAACTGTTCTAGTGAAGCTTTTAGTCTCATTTGTTGTGCACATGTATTCCAAAGTTCCCACGCTGTGCGCTTATTGAATGAGTGACAGTCTTCTCTAACTCCTCCAAGGTTTTTTGGTTTTTTTCCCCCTCCATCTGGCTACTTACAGTCATAATTGCTCTGAGCATAATTTGCCCCTGATCGAACATGACAAAGGTTCTTGATTGTGCTGTATTATGAAAGGTTGTACTGTGCCATTATACATTAAAACATGGATCATATGACACCTGTCATCTCTGTCGTGTTCTGTGGGATTCTGTACCTGCATTTCCTCCATGCTCTTATAGGTTTTTTTCTGGTTTCATGCCTCTTTGTGGTGAAATTGGGCACTCATATCCTCCCAAGAGAATGTGTTTGGATATCAAAAATCAGGAAAAAGTTAAGGAGATTTCATGAATTGGACACCGTACCAATGAAGTTGTTCTTTCAGTGGAGTCTGGCTGGGTATCGGTTGGGAAGCTCTTGTGGATTTGTTGCGTTCCATGTCTCAGACTGATATCGAGTCTGCACACGTCATCTGCCGACACTGCAGAGTGATGTTGCAGTCCTGTCATTTCCTTCATTTTTTTATATTCCTCAACATGCTCATGAAAACTCCAACAGAATCCAAGTCCTTCTGGGTAACAAACACCTCCAGATGCCTCACAGTTCTTTTTATTTTTACAGTATTCCAACCTTATTAATGGTTATTTTCTTCAAAGTGTGCTCAGAATCTGGTATATTCTGGTATATTCTGGTATATCTGTATTCCTTAATTTGAAAAACACCAGATCTTTGCATTTCTTTCAGACACTGATATTATGGAAAGGAATGATTTATGACATGTTGCTAGGTTACGGACATGTTACATGTAACACAATGTACACAAAGCAGAAATTCTGAAGCGAGGTGTTGCTAGGTTACATGTGTAATTGTCAGTGGAAAGCCTCTCAGGCAATCATATCACTCAGCTGAAACTTCCTGTTGTATAAACAGCCCTCACCCGTAAACTGACCTAACAGGAAGTCGATTTAAATGCCTCGTCTAAAATGACAAACAAAGAAATTGTTGTTTTGATGCTGATGCAGGAACTCCTGGATGTATATTTCATTGCCAAGGCTCAATATGAACTGAGCATGAAACCTCCTCTTTGTCTTTAGCCATCTTATTCTTTGACATATTTTAAAGTTGTTTGTTATCCCCTGAACTTTTAAGGAATAATGTCAAAGCTATTTTTAGTAATGTTGAAAATTCAACTAAACTATATTGGCCAAATATCACAGTGTTGAAACAGCCTTTGTCAACGTTGAAATGCTGCCTTGAAAAATAAATAAATAAATAAAATAAATAAATTAATAATGATAATAATAATAATAATAATAATAATAATAATAATAATAATAATATTAAATTAAACAAAACTGTTTTGTATTTTACAAACATTGTAATGATTTTTTCTCACTGCTTCCCTGGGTTCATGTGTTGCTGCTCACTGCTGAATCTTTCACACAAAACAGTTTTTAAATATACTATTCAGCATCTCATAAATAAAACACATGCACCTCTGCTAAGATTGCACAATTCACTATAATTTGTGTTGTTAATAAAAGAGAATGTTGAAATTTTTCATTTAAATCTGCCTTTGTATCCTGGTATTTATTAAAATACACAGATGGCAGTGACAGACAATCTGATTGGCTGATGACAGCCACAACTTTTGAAAATCAGTTATTTAGAAGATTACATGGATTATTTTTGCTTAGTATCAGTCATGATTGAGTTATAGTCATTTAACTTCATCACGTTGCTGTACCGCCACCAATAGGCCAAAATTTTAAAAATCACAGAGAGCTGGTATGTGCACGTGACACTTTAACTTTGTATAAGCACTATACTGATTTATGTGTATTTCTGTATTAACTGCTAATCAAATGCACTCTAATCTTCATTCAACTCACAGTCCTATTTTAAATTAAATCACTGCAGAGACATTTAAACCACACTCAGTGTGTGTTTGTGTTTGTGCATGTGCATGTCATTAATTTTGCCTACATGTTGGGAATTACAGGAAATTCTTATGACAACACTTTAATAATCTGTTTTGTTGATGAGCTTTGCAGATAAAACAGGTTGAAGCAAGCACAGCTCAAATTTTCACTCACTTCATCTCAGCTTGTGATGCTCATTCTGCTTGGCTCCAAATAACACTCAGCTCTGATGCCAGGACATCGATGAACGCTGAAGACTCATCACGTTACCCTGTTGTAATCTCTGTCTGTTGTTGACCTTTGAGGCCAAGATTTTGTCAATTTCTGGCCTCAGAAAATTTAAGTTATAACCTTTGGGTTATAACAGACACAGCTGAGAGACTGAGGTTATTTTATTTTATTTTTTTAGCAATTTTATTTTTTTATAGAGGAGAATTTATTTACTTTCTGAAGTCATAAAATGAGAGTATGATGTTGTTTATATTTTAGCTTCTTGCCCATGTAATGTAACCCTTTGTCACCAAACATTGGATTGTGAAAATCTTAACATTTCTGCCAAGTCTGTAACCACAACATTGTTTGCACGGTTTGTGTTAGTGAATGTGTGAAGTGTGAAGGGCTCAATCAAAACCAGATCACAAGACAATGAAGTCTGAAATCATTTTGTAGAATCTAGAATCAAGATTAAATTTAAATTATTTTTTATCAACCTTTGTCCTCTGATTTTTAGCCACATTTTTTGTTTAATTTTTTCATGTTGGTTTATTTTGAATAAATTTAATTTATTTCTATTTTTGCATTTTTTACATTTTACTTTCTATTTTATTTCTATTTCATTTCTATTTTTATACATTTATTTTAGTTCTTACCTATGATTTATTTATTTATTATTAGTATTAATATTAGTATTAGTATTAATAATAATAATAATAATAATAATAATAATAATAATAATAATAATAATAATAATAATAATAATACATTTTATTTATAGGCGCCTTTCATGGCACTCAAGGACACCTTACAGTAAAAACAACAGCAAAATCAAAAACATTTGAAACAATGAAGACAAAAGAGGATAAAACATAAAACGTGACAGTTAACAGAGTGTAGGCTAATTTGAACAGGTGTGTTTTAATCTGTGATTTGACCTGTGTGATTGAGTCCAGCTGATGGATGTGCAGTGGAAGTGAGTTCCAGAGTCTGGGTGCAGAGCAGCTGAAAGCTCTGGCACCCATGGAGCTGAGTCTGAAAGGTGGAACTGAGGGTAGAACAGCTGAAGAAGATCGCAGAGAACGGAACGGTGTGTAGGGATGAAGAAGTTCTGAGAGGTATGGTGGGGCCAGGTTATGGAGGGCTTTGAAGGTCAGCAGTAGAACTTCAAGTGTACTTCAAGCAGTACTTCAAGCAGTAGCACTTTAAGTGGCAAATAAAAGACAAACTCATGTCTTGGTGAATGCAGATTTTGACTTTGAGCACAGCATCGGTCAGGTTTTCTGGTCCGCGGGTTTGATTCTGTTATTGCTGCAGGGCAAACTGAGGCCCAAAAAAAACTTTAAAAAAAAATCAGTAAAAGCACACAGAAGATAATAGCATAAACATTTGAAGGACACTTTCACCATTTCCCTCACTTTATGATACGAATAAAAAAACTGATCAGTTACTCAGGTAACAAAACATAAAACTCTCCTCAAGTCAGACAGAGCCTTGTCTTATTATTTGAAAAGTTTACATGAAGATGTTAATTTTTTCCCATCTATTGAGACAAGAGATAGAACATATACAACAAAAACACTTACATTAAACACACAAATGTAAGGTGACTTTAGTCAACACAGTTTTTTCAGTTAGCGATAACCTAAGATGTAGGTGTCAAAATAAATTAATTATATTTATATAATTATATTATACATTTATCTGTAAGTTAATATTTGTAGGTGGAACGTGGGACATGATCAGGAATTATGTGGTTTCTTTGCAGATATGCAACTTTTTTCAATGCATTTTGGCCCTAAAATGCATCATACTGTTACTCTCAAATGGTAAATACCTTCATCCATATTATCAATTATTTTAAATATTTGATCATGTCAAAATAATGACTCAGGAACTACTTACTTAAATAGTTGGAGTATTATCAAAGAAACTCAGCACAGAAATTATTGCTTTTCCTTTTTTTTTTTTTNACACACACACACACACACACACACACACACACACCACACATGCAAACCCCATCCTGCAGCTGAGAGCTTTTTAGTTTATTTTATTTCCTTTCCATTTCATGCATCTCCACCATGTATTTTCAATTAACATTTAGACTTACATTAACTTTAATTAGCTTTATATAAGGGGACCAATAAAAGGAAAATTACACCACAGTAAAACTTTATTTTTCCAAGCAATTGCCTCTGAAGGACAGGAAATAATAATACAAATTTTTCCAAGTGCAGAATATAGCTCTGTGCTTGAATCATTTTCTACCGCCTCTTTGGCTTATCTCTATCATGGCTGCTGATGATTTGAGGGCACTTCAGCAAGTCGAGCAATCAGAGTGGCCGAATAACATTAAAGNATGGCTGCTGATGATTTGAGGGCACTTCAGCAAGTCGAGCAATCAGAGTGGCCGAATAACATTAAAGCTGTGGAATGAAATTTCGCTGAAACACAGAGCATACACTATCATACGAATAACCAGCTGCCTTCCGCTGCACTTAAAATGGACTCCAAACACGTAAAATACGTTGAAGTTTTGCAGAAATAGAAAGCTGAATTCAGGAGGACTTTTTGCTGTATTACCCTCCATTACCAGCATTAAAGGACTGTATGGGGAATTGTGATCAGATATACAGAAGAGAGGAAATGCATGTTGTTGAAAAAGAAGAGTCACTTTGGTTTCATTAACAGCTTATTGGGAGATGAAGCATCAGTATTCGACTGGCAGAGGGGAAAGTCTGAATTTTCAAGAATGACTACGATTCTATAACAGCCCTGCTAAAATACATGATATTTCACAATTTTACATTTATGTCAAAAACTCTCATATAGTCAGAGTCCAATATCACAGGATAAAATGGAAATGATGCCTTAATGCTGTTTTGCGAGCTGTTTATTGCTTACACGTGAGATAAGATGGAGCACTGAAAAAAAATTACAGAAAAGAAATATTCTGCAATCTAGCAAGATTTTCTAATATAAAGTATAAAAAATATCCCTGCTAAACAAGTTAAAAGGGACATATTAAACACTTTGATTGAACGAGATTGTGCAGGTTAACCTATAAACTGGTAACTTGGTATGTTCAGCAAGCCAAAATAAGTATAATTTCCCACTTATTATCTGCAAAGCTGCAGCAGGCTTTCTGTTTCCTTTCTCTTTGAGTAAAGTGTGTGTGTGCTCTCCAGGTTGCAAAAAGTGTGTTTCCTGTAATGGGTTTAGGAGGCAGCCAAACAGTGTAGCCCAGCAGCATCACACACCTCTAACACCTAATCAAAAACATCTTATTGCCTTTAACCCAGTCATGAGTCAGGCTCAGCTGAGGTCAGGCACCTCATTGCAAAACACAGGAATTTAATAAAGTCTTTGTTTTTGTTTTTTTCGTATCCACGAAAAATCATCTCATCATAAACCTGCACTAGATTATCAGACTTTTCAATATAATTGGTCTTGATTTTGTGAGGAAGACAGAAAAACCTCCAAAATGAGGTGAGAGATGGAACACATTACACAATGTGAAAGGATTGCTCGTTTCAATCATATGTAATATCCAAAAATATTCATCGTTGCACATTGAAGTGTTAGCTTTCCTCATTCATATCAATGTAACAAAACTCACAGTACACCACATTTATTTCCTGATGTTGTGAGGAAGGGCTGGGCAGGTAGAAACGGGATGTGGTTCTCTACCTTCAGCCTTCAACTGATCTGCTGAAAAGAGGTGAATGCACTCCGGTCTGCAAAATTTCACAGTGAATTCAATTAACTTCACAAGAATCCAGGAAAGAGACAAGGTGGGTTCCAAAGCCCTTATTTGATCATTCCTCGCTCCTCAATCCTCTCCTGACCTGGAAACCAATCAGGTCTGCCATCTTTACAGATGTCCCATTAATGCTCTTATTTCTGCTCTGAGGAGCAAGGAGGCTTTATTTCCTAGAGGATACATGAGTGAGGAAACGTGCTGACACAGGTGTATGGAAAAATCACATCCTTATATAATCATCTCTGTGTCACTCTGTACAAGCAGCAAAGGAAATTGGTCATTTTTTCTTGGATGTGGAAATTTGTCATGTCTCTGCCTCCTATAACCTGATTTACATCCATTACCCATGTATCCTATGGAAGACTTTCAGTTAAATATGACATAATTCGGGTGAACTTTTCATTAAGCACAGATAGATTTAATGCTCCAGCATCCTCTAGTGCTTATTAAATCAGCCCAGTTTGAGATAATGGATGTTTAAAATTCTACAAGCAACTCTAGTAATCTCTTCCTGTTCTCCAGCTTGACTGTGTTCCTTCACGCCATATTTATTACAGGATGAGTCACGTTTGGGGAAAAGGGAGTGAGGGAAAAAGCGTGTGAAAGAGATTTCCAATAGATAAAGTGTTTATAATATTAACAAAGAGCCTTGTAGCCTAAGAAAAGGAGCTGGAGGTGCCAGAAGTGCTGATGATTTCAAAAAGCAGCAGAGAGTGAAGATTAGGGAAAGAATAGCAATTTCAGTTCACACTGAGTCAACCCAGTCAATAGTTCCTTTGCGGGGCGAGAGACTAAGGAGGAAAGTAAGATAAATACATCGAAGTCAACTTTTTTCTTTGAGAACCCGGCAGAGTTGTTGAATCTGTAGCTGTCACGTTTGATGTGAGTATTGATTTATGAGGTTGACATACACTAGAAAGACTGGCAACTTCAAGGGATCCCACTGTTTAGCTATGTAAAGCTTGCTTTTAATCCCACAGAAGGTTTAGGCGCTTCTGCTTTGTGTGCAGTCCTGGTTCGACATGGCAGAGTAGCATAATGTGTAATGATTGGAATATTGAACTATACATGACTAGAAATAACAAGGAGGAAGTGGTTTTCTTGGGAAACTTCTCTAGGTTTGCATTTTTCCCTCCCAGAGGGGAGTGAAATATGGTTCAGTGGGAAAAAAAATCAGATCCAGATTTAGTGTCCTAACAAGATGACTGAAAGAATTATTATTATTTTTTGCTTCAACTAAATGGAAAAAAAAAAGTAAACATGGTCGCTGCAGATGAGTCAGAGAAAGTGTGGACTTTTTGAACTGGAGGGGACGAGATTGAGCAGCAGAGCATAACAAAATTCCTGTAAAATAACAGGAATAACAATTAGGGTGGAAACATCCCAGTAACAGTTTCAAGGTCATTTTTCCCTAATCCTGTGACATTTTGCACCAAACTGCAAATCATTTCTGAAATGGCCACGAGCTACTTTTTTCTGATGTGCTTCTATTACTGCCTCCACGATGGTCTTATCATAATTTTATCATCTCCCTTTAACATTGCTTTTCCTCCACCCATCAGTCCAAACCTTGCACCCAGGAGTAAAAACCTCAATCACGGGAGCAAAGGAGCTGCAGGCCGATATTATGTGCAGCAGCGTGTGATGTAAAACACCCACATGTACCCAGCAGCATAATTTTACCTTTTAGAAAAAGAAAGCACACAGCTCTTGTTGTCAGCGTCACCAGATGAAGCCTCCACACTTTGCTGTGAACAGACCATTTATCCATCTTTTCTTTCCTGACAGCCTTGTTCAGATACGGACACGCTGGCATCCGTGATGGCTGAGCTGCTGAGTTAATTATTACTTTCTGCACATTGTGAATATTCTGCCTGTTTCACAAACCCTTTAATCTATTTCAACAGGCAAACACAAAATGTGTTTTAACAGTAAGTGGGAGGCTGGATTCGGTCTCAGAAACACATATGGAGGCATGCAGATTTGGTTAGGTAATAGTTTAAAAAAAAAAAAAAAAAAAAAAAAGCAGTCAATCATCATATAATTTATGTTCTTCGTACATTATGACATTAAATGCTGATCTAATAATATCACTTATAACATGACAGAGAAACATCCTGCCGCTTCAGTGAGGGAAAATTACAAAATAAATGTCATTCAAGTAATTATGCTCTTTTCTCTTAGTCAAAGAGCAAACAGATGTTCTAATGTGTTCAAACAGATGTTCCACTGTAAGGTTGTCATTAGGTTCTTTTTTATCCTCCATATACGTGTTATAATTTAGAAAATTGGCTGACACTGGCAATAAGATTTTAAACAGTTAAGGAAAATCTTAGTTTAAAGTCTTCCTTTGTTACTTTTTGAATGGGACACATTATGCTTTTTTTAGAATTTTCCCTCATTTTATAGTATAGTATTACATATTGTATTTTATAGTATAGCATAAAATGAGAGAAGATTCTTGTTGTCAAAGTATCAATATTAAGGTTCACATCAACAGAAGGACATCCAGGAAGACAAACATGTTGATGTTAACATGTAACAAATGAATTTACCTGCCGACACACCTGGTTAACAAACTAACCAATTACGAGGCGTGTGAGTGAGTGTTTGGCTGGCATTCGTGTTTCACAGTGCCTGGGTGTTGCCAGGTGTTACCTGATGCAGCTAGCCAATCAGAATGGAGCAGGCTTTTGAGGAGGGCATCTTAAAGAGACAGTATCTAAAAAGCATGGTTTCACTCAGTGTACACAGTGGTGCTGCAATAAGGAAGAATAGAATTGGATCAATGTGTTTTCTGCACATTAAAGTTTTGTAAAGTTCAGAATAGACCCTAAATGCAAATAAGAACATGGAAATCTATATAATATTTCTCCTTAAAGATTTGAATTCAACTACAAACAGGTTTATAAACTAATGTTTCAAGGTAAATTAGCTTTCTTCAAGAAATGTGCCTTAAAAATTAGTTTTCTCAGTTTTACAGAGTGTAATTTGCTTTTCCTGCTGCAGGTGCTGTATTTTTCATTTCACTTTGTAGAGGAAAATTTGTTTGTATTTCACATTCCCATGGTTTTCCAAGGTGCAAGCTCGTAAAAAATATTAATTTAAAGTTTTCCGATAAAGTTGGTGGTGTCATTTTCTAAATGTGACACAGCTGAATATCAATGTGACTCAAACACTTCAGGAATACCTTAAAAGATATATAAGCAACAGTTTTTAGATTACAGACATTTAGGGTGACAGATCTACATTTATTTTACATTCAGTTTCTCAGCTCTGCATGAGTTCCAAACACTCTGAAAATATATGCCAGTTATTGGTTGGTATTACATGTTAACAGCACTTGTCTTATTTATTTATATATATATTTTTTAGATTATATTGCAACTCTTAAAGAAAACATCATTGCATCCAAGACCTCTTCACCCAAAAGCCATGAACAGACAATGCAAAAAAGCTGAAAGGATGTAAAAAAAAAAAAAAAAAAAAAAAAAAAAAGTAATTAAAACAAACCTTGAAATCTCAAAAACTTAATGGCCTCCTATCAGACTATTAGAGTTTAGTAGCAAGAAATTGATATTTTCCTCTTTGGTTTCCTCCTGTTCCCATAATCCAAGGGTTGTCTTTCAAAACATTGCCTCAGTCACTGGTTTTTAAGCCATCTTTGATAAATGTAATGACTTTTCTGAACAAAGTAGAGGGGATTAGCCTTCATATTCCTCCTGCATCAATAAATTCCCATATCACTCCCATGCTAAACCATTTAAACCGAATTTCTCTGTTAACCTTAAAAACTATTTCTTATATTCATGTTCAAATATACTGATGCTGAAAAATGTACTGATGATATTTGGACCAGCTGTATGGTCCAATATATGGAATTTTCTGCCCTGCATCTAGAAAAATATTGCAACTTTAAATATTTTATACTTAAATCAAAGTCAGTTTTATCCAAGAGTTTAGAAAATAACAAACTAACAACAGTGTATTAAAAAAAAAAAAAAAAAATGAGTCAGTGTTGTACTGAATCATTACATCCTAGCCAGGCTCTGATGGCTTTATTGTCCAGAACACAGTTTGCATATAGCTCTTAGCTTTCAGTTTTCTTTGGTTGAAAATTTCCATCTTACATAAGTAACTTATTTGGGCTAATATGACATTAAACAATAGCTAATGTCTCTGGCAGGCTCCTTGTAATTTAGGCTAAAACAACTTGTTGCTAAGTTTGAAAAATGCTGCACGGAAGCTGAAACCAAATTGCTTAGCCTGGATATAAACTTTTAATATCCCATTTGGATGTTGACACTGAAATATCCATGTTTTCTATGAAAATGAATAAATAGAGTCTTGAAAGTTGAATATTTAGAACAGAAGTGCTGTTAGATTACAGAGTTAAAAAAATAGTTATATGCAGTACAAAAATAAAGCAGGCATGTTTTTTACTTGGATGGATTACTTAAATAAAGAAGGTTTTAGGACTCTGCAAGTTGGTTTTGGCAGTTAATAGAAATTAATGCAAACACCATGCTCCCTAGAGGCTGAAAAACACATTTAGAGATCTAAAACACTACTGTATGTTTTGGAAAACAGTAATATTATAAAGTACACGGGTCATAGTAACTGGGATATGAGAGGAATCTGCAAAGACAAAACACCATGTATTCACCATTGTGCCACAAGACACTTGCTGAATTACAAACCAGATAGAGTATAATTGTGATTATGGTGACTGTAATCTTAATATTTCTCATACCTCACAGGGGATAAACAGACCAGCCTACTCCCTCCATCCCCTATGAGTTATGAGAAGTATTAAGTAATCTTAATACTTCTCATACCTCACAGGCGATAAACAATAGTAGTCTAAACAGCAGGGATAAACCTAGTCCCTCCACACAACAAAAAGAAAACATTAAAATTTATACCACACCCTGTGATGAAGTTAGTGATTAATCTGATTCACTGACTCAGTGTTCTCAGTCTACCCAGAGTACTTTAAAATACAATTGAATGCATTATTAATTGACTATAACAATAAAAGGCAAAATACAACATCCCATAAGCATCAGAGAGTGGCTATTAAAACAGTAAAACAGATTAGCATGAGCTAAAGTTTTAAGCTCAGGGAAACATGGCAGTCAAAACATCAGTCTGGCAACGCATCAAACACAGGGAGACAGAAATGCATAATCAATACAATAAAGTCTAAGTAATAAGCCTCTCAGAGGACAAAGAATTACGGTAATATCATCACCACTGCCTGCCTAAACTACCTGCAGTGGTGAAAATATTCAAATCCCCGACTTAACAAATAACAAATAAATGTATTAGTAATACAATGGAAAAATACAATGCATCGCATATATATATATATCTATGTAGGTATATATACATGTTTTCCACCCCACATTGTATTTACAATTATGGGGATTTTCATCATTTCATTCCACAATTTAAAATATTTTATTTCAAACTCTCCAAAAAAACAAAACAAAAGAGAGAGAGAGAGAGAGAGAGAGAGAGAGAGAGAGAGAGAGAGAGNAGAGAGAAGGGAAAAAAAAAAAGAAAAATTGGTGATACAAGGTTGTTTAGCCAAAAATGTAGATACCCTGTTGAGTGAAAAATGCTGACTTCATTTTATGGGATTTTCATGCTTTCAGGTTTATTATAGAATTACATGTTCCTCTATATTGCAGTGAATTCTCAGGCCTCTTTCCCTTTGTAAAACTTTGAGATAATATATAAAATGCATTAAAGCTTAAAGGATAAGAGAGAAGGAGTTACGGAAGCCATCTGCACTCAGTGGCCAAAGAAACAGAAACAGGTGTTCATTGTGCAACAATACAACAGTCACTTATCAGAACTGAAGAAGCTGCACTGATGAGAGGCAAAATATCTCCAAGAATTAACAAGAAGCTTAGTCTGGATGTCTAGTAGCAGCAGTTCAAGGTAACTGAACTGCTGCTACTAGACATCCAGACTAAGCAGTCAGATAAATGTAGTGGAGATAAGAGGGTAATATTTCTCTCAGAAAAGCAGTGGTAACATGAAATGAAAAATACGAAGGGAAAAATACCTCTAAATTATATTGAATTGTAGTACTTGAGTAAATGTACTGAGTTATATTACACCTCTTATTACATATATAAAGTGAAGATAAATATGAAAAGACTTGTTCAATTGTTCTTTAACATCTACCTGACTGAGAATGCAAACAGTCTCTGTTTGCATTCTCAATCAGTATCATGTTCTGGTACATTCATCCTGTACTGTTGGATTGAATATGTAGTACTCTATATTAAAGGAATGAAAATACATGTAACTGTGAAATACATTTGCAGTCCATCTTTCTGCAAAGTTCCTGCATGAATCTCAACAGTCTGATCTCCCAAAATTTCATGGATGAGTACAGTGTAAAATGTAAACGCATGCTGCATACATGAAAAGTGATTGAAATACATTTTCCCATCACAGAGGGATTATAGTCTGTGACGGACAGGACTAAATCCTCTGTAGTTTGAGTCTGAAATGGTGAAAATTGAAGGGCAGTCTTTGTGCTGGTGGAGAGGCAGACTGTCCACCCGAGCAGGGCCAGCCCTAACCTTTCTGGGGCCCTAGGCAAGTTTTTTTTTTTTTTTTTTTTACTGCCTTTGATTTGAAGATTTGAAGAAAAAAATACCAATATTATTAGTAGAGCTCAAACAGCAAATTAAAACATCTTCTTTGAGGTAAGGTCAGAGCAAATGATTTTCATGTGTTTTCAGTGACTTGTAGAAATATTGTAGTCATATTACCTACTCTGAAATGCAAATTTAAGTCTAAAAAATAGTTGAATATTCTGAACGAATATTATTCAACACTGTGTGTGTGTGTGTGTGTGTGTGTATATATATATATATATACTGTACTGAAGCTTTACACTTGCTAAGTTATCTCAATGAAGTTAGCACTAGATTTTGTTATGTTTCTGCAGCTCTTGAACTTATTTATTGCTAAGGAGAGTTCACTTTAGTTTTACCCTTGATGCTTTAGTTACTACGGCAGTGTATATTGCTGCCACCATGAAAAAAAATCTTGCCCAGTTTCTTGTTATAATGACACTGATGTTATTACACTTTTGTGGAATAATGATATATTTTTCTACTTTACAACAAATTATTCCATTTTAGTAAGAAACTTTTCTTATTATGACATTTCAGCATATCTCACCAAGAAACTTTTTATTATTATTATTACACAGAATCTTTTTTGGGGGGAGTTATAGCAAGATACAAAGTTATCTTAAGACAAAACAGATTTTGTGTTATAATGAGATACAAAATTATCTTGTTAAAACGAGACAATTTTATCATTAGAACACGAAACTAAACTTTTAGTTTTTTCAATGGTAGTCTTGTTTTTCTTGATTAGGTAATATTGCATGATCATATTGCACAAGCCGCCTGGAGTGTACCACTTAACATGATATGTGTTTTCACTGCTGGTGTTCATTTCACAAAATTTTAAGAGACTGTGTTAAACCATAACTAGAGGACTCCGTAGGGAAAAGCCACATTGCATTCTGCTCAGACAGAAATGTGCACAGGCACATCTTTTGATAGCAAATCATTCCAGTTAATGTGTTGGACTGGGCTTTAAAATTCTGCTTGTTTTTTGGAATCCTAAAGGGTCCATGCACTCTGACAACAGTGGCACTAAATAGTTTATAGTTAATTTTCCATCCACCAGGATCATATTGTGATCAGACAGCCCAGTTCAGTCATCATATAGAGGATTTTGAAATTCTCTCAGGCCTCGCAGAGAGACAGAGAGAGAGAGAGAGAGAGAGAGAGAGAGAGAGGGAGGGGGGAATGGCGTACACATACACTGTGTAGGTAAAATAGGTGATTTCATTGGCCTGTCAGCAAGATTTTAGGTAGCTCGACCTATCGCTGGAGGAAAATACAACTCATCCGAGACATACCAATTTAAAGAGATGTTAGCAGAGCAGGTCTGTGTTACTCACATGCCCATAAAACATCTTCCAGCAATTACAGAGCCCGTGATCATTAATCAAAAATTCATCACTTGAAAACTCTGAGGGACAGACAACCAAAGTCACAATAAAATGACTTTTGGAGAGATTTTTGCTTCCTGTTTAAAAAAGAAAAAAGAAAAGAAGAAGAAGCTGAGTTTTTTGTATTTTAATTGAAGAGTATGTCAGTTTGCTCAGTGCAGCCTTTTGAACTCAGTATCTAGTGGCCAATTGAGAAACTGCAGCTTTAAGACAAACCCTGGTTTCCACATCCAATTGGTCACCACTTGGTTAAAGGGTACCTCATGTCTATAAAATCATTTACAGCTTCTTTTTTTTTTTTTTTTTTTNTTTTTTTTTTTTTTTTTTGTATTCCTATTACTTTCGATCCTTCTGTGTTTTAATTTAATCTATTTTTAATGTCTTACACTTTACATTTTATGTTTGCTCCAATCTAACATTGTCAGACCCATATAAACTGTTCAAAGCAAACTATGTAAAATATTGCTGTTGTTGGTTAAAACTGAAAAGGCAAAGGGAAAGAGTTCAGAGAATTTAATCTAGTGTAAAGGAGGGTGTAATCCCTCAACTGAAAGAATAAAAATCCCCAAGAACAAAAATCACCTAGCAATTTCTACTAGCAATTTCTGATGTGTTATTCTAGGGATTTTTATTATTTTATTGAATTCCAAAATCTTTAAAACTGGAGATATGAGGTTACTAACACTGTTGGGGATTTTCATTCCTGATATATTAACATGTTTGAGAAAATTAACACTCTGAAAGTGTTAATTTTCTCACTCTTCACATTCTTCTCCATTCTTCACATTCATTATTGTGATACATCTGCTGATGCAAAAACTAGGGCACATCATCACTGATGTACCATTCACTGATCACCAAGTGTTTGGGGTCTTTCAACATCAGACACCCTCACCCAGGTGAACCAGCTGAGGTTGATCAGGCCTCAGCTTGTGCCCTAGCAGTAATCTTCCATGAATCTACTCTCTTGATCCAGAGCCATCTGGAGACTTTCTCTGCCACCTCTGTGCTGTTATAGATGGCTCTCTTCCTCCTTTCCCTTGTAATGCTACCTGCAGAGGGACTGCTCTAGAAGGTCTGTGCACCCTATCTCCACAGACATCCACCTCACACTCCAGCCTTTTCTGTGGTAGTTCCTGACTAGGCTCTCATATTCTCCCTCTTCCACTCAAAGGCCTCCTCTCCACATCTATGGCACAGTGAGCTCCAGCATGGTCATGCTTTTTGTTGTCTCTGATACCAGGATGATGTCCAGTCTGGACATGGTCTTAGCAGGGAACTTCAGTTGTCTTCCCTCTACCATCAGCTGCCAGTCCCGTGTTGTGCTGAGAAGCTTTCTGATAAAGCTGATGGATGACTTACAGGTTTTGGACCTCTGGCAGGTAGTGATGGCACTGCAGATGGTCTCCACAATGGTCTTGAGCACCTGGTCATGCCGTCAACAATATCGACCTCCCCCCACAGCATTTGGACAATAGCTCAACATGTGCTTGAGGGTCCTCCTACCATGGCAAAGAGGGTACCCTGGTGTCTCCACTAAGCCCCAGCAGTGCAAGTTGAATGGACTGGGGAGGACATCATAAACTATCAAGGTCAGAAACTTGATGCCATGTGGTTCTGCACACCAGATGTCAGTCCATTTGATCTTCCTCTCCACAACTTGTTTCCATCTGGTCCAGGCACCTTGCTGTCACATCATTACTGCCCTGCTGGACATGTCTTACATATATTACATATAAGCACAAGACCATGAGTTGCTCTCACCTACTCCTGGACTTGTTCCATCGTTCCTTTCCCCAGCAAACCTAGCCATTCCTCAAGTAGGGGCTAACTTTACTCTCAGAGTCTGTAGCTTATTCTTTGAAAATCTGCCTTTAAGGCCAGCATCCTAGAGTTTTATTGTTTTACTGCTAATACATATTTACTTTTAACTTAAGGAGAATTTATTATCCCAGGACTTATAAAGGAGTATTTTTTCAATGTGGTTTGAGTACTTTACTCAAGTACAGAGTTTCAGTATTTCTTCCATCAGTGGTTATTTTGTCAGTTCTCCAAACAGCAGTGTCATTATCGTTTGCTGTATCTTCAGTAGCCAATGGACTGTACCTAATTTCTCATCTTTCGATGCCAGGTGTTATATTAATTGCTTTTGCTTGGTACATTTAGTGTGATGCATGGCTGTGGGGAAGCCATCATAATGCCTAACAAACTCAGAATTACAAAAGGGAAAAGGCTGGAAAGCTTCTAATGCAATGAGTGAATTCCACTTTGCAGCCCTGCAGATATTCTTAATGATTTTAAATATTGCTCATGCTGCAACAACACAAGTCCTGTGTGTAGCTTAAATCTTCTCTTTCTGTAAACCCAGATGATACACAGTTAACAGCACTATATGTTTGTATTTCATTCTTGTAACCCATGTTCGTCTTGGCAACCAAATTCAATGCCTTGGTTGCTATGGAAATAAAAAGCTGAATCCCCAGTCTTGAGAAAGCATGTACAATCCAGCAGGAACAGACTCTGTCTTGACAGCAGTCTACCCGTGGCTGGGTTAGCAAAGCACACAAAGAGCTGGATACAGATTTAGAATGGAAAGCCTGTGCACAAGAGATGTTTTCTTCTCTGCTCCTCAGAGGGAAACAAAGGGGGTGAAAATGCATCATAGTCAAAGGCCAGTAGCTATTGGGACACTGAAACAGGAGTGTGCAGTACTGGGACAAAATACAACATACGTATAAAAAGAAAAAGGGAAAGATGGGGCGTGACTGTCATGAGCGACAGGCCAAGAAAATCAGGTAAAGCTTGATCGTGGGCACAAATCCAGCTGAAGAAATGAGAAATACTGATGGCTGCAGAGCAGAATTTATAATAGCAAAAATGTACAGAGAAGACATGGATTTTGGAGTTTGTTCATTTTTGCAGTATGACGGATTATGAATTACCAATGGCTGAACTTGCTGCTTGTTCCACTGCTCTGTAGTAAATGGCATAATGAATAAACAAGTAATGACAATTTCAGCATTTAAATTTTTGCAATATAGCTTGTGCAAATGAAAAACATATTTACTTTTGTTCAAAGTGGAACACAGTCAAAAATGTCTTCTAGGGTTAAACAGCTTTTCTGGCTTTTTAGTACAGCATCTTGAAAATCTCACACTACGAACTCCATGAAATGTTAAACTATTTGCAAGCAACGGATTTGTTCTTTGTTAGCTGGTTGTTGTTTGCTCTGCTGTTGCACCACTTACTGCTGATTTATTGACCTGCTACATGCAGTTCATTGACAATGACAGTGATACATGAGTACATACTGTGTGTTTGCCTTCATGTGTCCACCACACATCAGACACTTCCAGTTATTTTAAGTAGCTAACTTAAAAGGTCCACATGATACATATTTTGATGTCCTTATTTTCATTTAGGATCTATTTTAAGCCTCTGTGATGCTTGAATGTAAAAAAGAAAAAAAATGCACTCTTTCACTTCTACTCTCTGTTGCTGCAGTACTGCTGTGCACACTGAGTGAAAACACATTGTTTTAGATACTGTCTACTCTACAGGCCAGATGTTTGAGGTCATTGCCAGATTTATTTTTTAAAAAGTCATCAATGCACTGTTTGTTTTACAATTTATTGCACAGGAAATAACAAAAATACATAAAATAAATGCAACTAATAAGTTTTCAAGAAGAATTTGTCAACATGAAAGCACTTTGAAGTCATTTCAGGCTCAGACTTTGGTTTTGTCAAAGTTACCCCCATTGGCCAAGTCATAATTCTCAAAACCTTTCACTTCTCTTTGAATGGATATAATTTTGGCATAATTTTCATGAATGTTTTGGATCATTGTCCTGTTGAAGAATGAAATTTTGACCAATAATTTGTAAACTGGATGGAATTGTGTGTCTTTGAAGGATGGAATGATAATTCTCTTTCTTCATAATTCCTTTAACTTGGACCAAGTCTCCAGATCTCTTTCCCCCAAAACACCCCCACAGTCTGTAAAAATCCCTTGTAACACCCTCCCCATGTTTAACATGTTTTACATGAGGGTGGTTGCAGCGCACTAACATGACCAGACTGTGTAGCAAGTTAATCACAAAATGATCTGGGAGAAGGCAGACAGCAGTGATTGAATAAAATGTTAAAACACATAAGCAGGGAGTTGGAAGACAACTGGAGCACCAGTGCACTAATACAGACTGATGCCTTCATTAAAAATTATTTCTTAACAAATCATGGCTACATAATATGCTCTTGTTGACAAATTCTTCTTGAAAACTAATTAGTTGCATTTATTTTTGCCATATACTGTGAAATAAATTGTAAAACAAACAATGTATTGATTTTTTATTTTAAATCTGGGGATGGCCTCAAACTTCTGGCCTGTAGTGTATGTAAGGTTCCATCCCTAAAGCTTGCCGGCTCTAATTGGCTGTCAAGTTTGACCTGGCCAATTATGCTCACTAGCCTCATATTTATTGGATGTCTCATTTATTGGATGTCTCTAACCAGGTGTGTAGGATAAATTCAAATAGATTACATGTTGACATCAACATGTTACATAAGTAAAGGACTAATTAAAAGTTAGGTCATCAGGGCAGTTCAGGACCAATGGGTTTGTCTTACTTAATCCATTACTATAGGCCTTAAGTTTGACAAATTCAACAATTTTCAACACATACTCCCTACTGTCATTACATTATAAATAAATGTGTTTAAGGGGTGAAAGCAGAAAGTTTGAGGTGTTCATAAGAAAGTTTCCTTCAAGAAAGTGAGAGCAGGTTAAATTATATTTTGGAACTGGGAAAGACTGGCAGCAATTAAATTCTGTTTATGGCAAAAACTTTCTCAAAAGCAAGTAGATAATTTGGGTTATTTGTGACAGAGCTATTCATATTTTGTCTACTTTAAGCAAATCTCCTGTAGCTGTTATTTAAGTCTTCAGTTCTTCACACTGTGAATTATCAAATGCAGCCTTGTTCATTAGTCTTTCTGTTGAGTATCACAACGAAACACGTTTTAATTTAGTTCAGCTGAGAGGCATGTAATTAATTCGCCATAAGCAGTAATTACTTGCATTGTAATGTACCATGTAATGTCAGCCAGTGCAGAGAAAAATGACTTTGGCATGCATCTGTGTGTCTAGATATACCTATCGTGTTTCTCTTCCTCAGAAATGGATTGAGCCCATTCCATTCTCACTTTGAAGTCCTTCAAAGCCATTTTCCTTTCCCTGCCTTTGTTTCGGAGATGTGAATACAGTGAAAAACGTAGGTGCAATTGGTTTGATGACAGAGAGACACAGTGGAAAAGGAGTTTCATCCTCTGCATTGCGGGCTCCAAATAACTGAGTGTCCTCAGTGCACTGGGCTGTGGCAGATTTTAATCAGCTCCTCACCTCAACCACAGTGTGACATGCACCACAGAAGCAGTGGGACCCAGAGACACACCAGACTGACAGCGAGGATCTCTTAATGGCACTGAAAGGGGCTAATAATGCAAAACATCAATAATCAATACAGGCACGGTGTGAGCATTGGTTGTTAACTTTGTGGCATCTCAAACCACAAAAGCACCACAGTAAATGAGTGTGTGTGGATTTATTTGCACACACGCAGAGTAAGTGGTAATCTTTTATGCAAACAATTGTAGTAATTGACAGCCACCTATTGAGCAGAGGCTACAGTAATCTTGTTTATCACATGTACAGTCTGAAATCTGTGCTTTGTTGACCAGTTGCAGCATTTACCTGAGATGGCTTTTACCTGAGATGTTGTTTGATAACGTCTCAGATAAAAGCTAATGAAGATCTGCATTTTAAAGCATTCCTAACTTGTTACGCTTTATTCTGCCTCCTCTGGTGTTAAAGCAANTGTGTGTGTGTGTGTGTGTGTGTGTGTGTGTGTGAGAGAGAGAGAGAGAGAGAGAGAGAGAGAGACGCAAACTATAGCAGATGAGGCTTGAGGAAGATGTGCAGTACCACTAGAATGCATGTGAAATCAGATCAAAACTCTCCATTTAAATAAATGAACTGATCAGCTGATTGGGCTCATGTATCAGTTTATTGATCACTCACACAATACATGCAAGTACAGTTTAGAATATTGCACTGAGTTCATTCCAGCTGAAATTTACCACCAGACAGGTGGTGAAACAGGTCTTAATTTTTGTGTGACAGTGTGTTTTAATAATCACAGACCTGACATGTAAATAAAAAATTAAATTAAATAAAAAGTAGTGATGCCTCTTTTTGACGGAAATGCTAAAAGAGGCTGGTAACAGACATATGACTGAGGGAACATGGCTGCATGACACTATTTGCCTTTATCAACATGTTAAATCTAGCACTGTGTTTTATGAATTACTTCCAAAGTTTTTCACCATGAGAAACAGTGTGTCTCCAAAAACAAGCTAAATATGGCTATTTAAAAAAGCTGGTGGTCCACCGGTTTGACTTTGAAGGAAGCTTTCATCTGACCAATCAGTGATGTTCTTGCCTATTGCAAAGTCCACGAACCACCTAAAAGTTCCTATAGGATCTCCAGAAGTTACAGTTCTGGTTTCTAGGTGCGAAATAAAGGAAATGTTCCTGAAAAGGTTCCTGTGTTGTGAAAGGCACTTGTTGCAGTGGCCACTTTGCAATCAGCTCTAGCATCAGTTTGGTCTGTGGAAGTGTTTCTCTGCTTTCAACTGTCCATTACCAGCCTTTACTGTTGTGAGCTTCAGGTTTCACAAACTGATCTCTATGATAAATTGTAGCGGCTACTTCTAGCATTTCTACTTTCAAAACCCAAAGGAAATGTGGACGTCTGTGGCTGTAAATGTGGCTAAACACTGTTGCTCATTGTTATTCCTTAAAGTCAGAAAATGGCATGAGATTAAACTTCCACATTAAAGCTTAGTGAAACAGAGAAAAAAATATTTGTAGGAGTAAAAAGGGTGTGCACATTGGGTTTTTGTGTTTTCAGTTCATGTTCCACATTAACATAACCTGCCTTCCATGGCCCACTTGCATACAAGATAAGTTGCCGTTCTCTCCTTTGTGATCAGTTACACTCACTACAGTCACAAATATTGTCTCTTCCACATATTGTTTTTTCATCGTCCTTGCATATATTTCCATTTCATTTTCATTGCCTTTGTAATAAATGTGGCTGCTTTCAGACTGTAAATATTTCATATCCACAAATAGAAAATAATCAAAATAGAGAAGCTGAGGATCTTTTCTCACACCATTTACACTAGCAATAGCTTGGCTGGACACAATGCACAGAAAAAAATAATCTCACAACAAATTATTTTAAGTTAACTATTCTGCCAATAAGGTAAATTATTTGATTTATTTGTCTTGTTTTCAACCATCCAATCTTGTTAGACTTGTTTACAGTCATGCCTAAACAGAATGAATTACATAAACAGAATGAATTACTTAAGACAAATTAAGACTGATTTTTTTTTTTTTTTGAGTCTGAAAATCTAGTGCCTATGATTATCTGGATAGAAAAAAGTTTGGATCATTATGAAACAAGATCTGAAGACTTTCTTGGAATCCTGCTCTGTGGGATCTCTCTCGGGATGACGGCCTCTGTACATGAACGTCTTTGCATTGTTGAAAATAGCTTCAGGGTTCAGTAATAGCACTTGTGTAAAGTGCAGTGTGTTTGTTAATTGACTAAAGTCTATGGCTGACTGCTCTGGCGTACACGTAGACATCATGGATGATAATGGTGATAATGAAGTGCGAGCAGAGACTCAGCCCGGCACACGCTGCATCACAACACTCAGCATATGGTGTGAGATTTACGAGCCTCCTCAACATTTGTTGACCTTGATTGGACCCTACCTGCCTCCCATATATAATTAGAACCTGTTAATTTCTGAATTCCTCCCTAGTCATCTTAAGTCAGGTGCCAAATGAAACGTGACGAACGCTTAACCAGCCTTACTGTGTTTTAGGAAGTTGACTGGTGGAGAGCCAGTCAGTCAGGGTCCAGCTAGCTCCTGCACGGTAGCTGTCCTGCTGACTCACTTAGCTGATCGATAGCTAATTCCTTTAAATAATCAAGGAGCCTCTGCAATGGGAATGTGGTGGGAGGCGTGATAATTGATTGCTTTTGCTCTACATTTTCCCCTGTGATTTCTCTCCATACAGTACGCCGCTGCATTTTTCATTGAGCTGTTCACAGGATGCTGAGGTGTACGGCTTCCATGCATCACATTTGCATAGGGCCAATATGAGGTTATAATTCTCATTTGCTGGAAATTTATTTTGGTACAAATCTGCTGGCTCACCCTTCCTGTCTTATTTACAGCTTTTAGGGTAAGTGCAGATTTGTTCTTCATGATGATGAGTTATAAATTATCTCATTATGCACTTACAGACACATAGGCATGTGATAAGAGTCCCTCTGGAACCACATGTTAAATTACTGGTTTTGCATGAAACATCCCAATCAACTTCAACAGCAGACTCATGTTTCCTGGAAGATACAGAAAACTCCCACTGGCTGAAGTAAATTAAAGCTTGCAAAAATATATTGTAACAAATCATTTTGAAATGAAGATGCTGTTCAAGAGCCATAAAATAAAACCATAAGTCTAAGTGAGATCTGATGAAAAATCTTTCACAAACACTCCACTGTGACCTCATCTAACCTAAAATGAAACAAGGGTATACAATTATTTTGCTCAAAAAATGTGCTTTAATTAGAGTTGTATCTTTCACTTATTTTGCAGTGAAACACAATGTGCTAAAAGGCAGTAAACGGATTTAAAAAAACATTTTTAGAGCTGCTCAGATGTGAGATTCAGGGCTCAGCTCTGATGCTGAGGAGAGGAGCAAAGATGAAGTGGACCAGAGGCAGGTTTTTTGCCTGCCTTGCAGTCCTTATGCCTCAGATCTTGAGTGTGTGTGTGTGTGTGTGTGTGTGTGCGTGCGCGCGCACGTGTGCATCTGCATCACTGGTAGGAGGACAGGAATATAAAGAATATTAAAGAAATAACATTTTACAGTTGAGGAGAGACTATGACTGGTGTAAACCATCTGCTGTTTTATTCCACGGACTTGTTTTTGTAGCAAAACTTGTTTGGAGAAGACATAAAAGAAGAAAAGTGCACAAGCCAACTACTGGCAACTTCTAGATCCAAACTGAACTTAGACTGACATTCATATTTCAGTGATAGTTGATTGCATTTGCTGTCCTATCTCATCTCCTAATTAATTTTTCTTGACAGTCGGTGGTTGTTGTCAGCAGTAGTACATAAGCAGTAATGGGTTTGGTAATCCTAGACTTGTCCTTCCTGTCCTCTCGTATTAGTGCAGGTTGATGGAAGCACATGAACAAAACAAAGCTTAGTCTGACCGATTAATTTTATAATCGCCATGCCAACACACATGACTGCTGTTTTTTTAGTGAAAGTGAAAATTATGGAACACGTAGAAGTTGTAAAGATTTTTGCAAGAAATCAGTTAGTTTGTGTTGTCTACTTCATACAGTTTGACAGATCTGATGAAATGTTCTAGATGTCTGCTCGTAAAGGAGGATGAATGAAGATGCTGAAATGAAATATATACTGTTCAGTATATCCATTTATATTCCTATACAAGATAGATGAAAATATATTACATGTGTTATCCTAAAAAAGTTAGCATGTATAAAAGGGCTATATATTGTATGTTATCATACAGAGCATGAAGGTTAGCCGCAGCAAGACAGAATACATGGCTGTGAATGAGAGGGACTCAAGTGGAATGGTGAGGTTACAGGGAATAGAGATAAAGAAGGTGGAGGATTTTAAGTACTTAGGGTCCACAGTCCAGAGCAATGGAGAGTGTGGAAAAGAGGTGAAGAAACGTGTGCAAGCAGGTTGGAATGGGTGGAGAAAAGTGTCAGGTGTGATGTGTGACAAAAGAGTCTCGGCAAGAATGAAAGGAAAGGTGTACAAAACGGTGGTGAGACCAGCGATGTTGTATGGCTTAGAGACAGTGGCACTGAGGAAAAGACAGGAGGCAGAGCTAGAGGTAGCAGAGACTAAAATGCTGAGGTTCTCTTTGGGAGTGACGAGGATGGATAGGATCAGGAACGAGTACATCAGAGGGACAGCGCATGTTAGATGTTTTGGAGATAAAGTCAGAGAGGCCAGACTGAGATGGTTTGGACATGTACAGAGGAGGGATAGTGAACATATCGGTAGAAGGATGCTGAGGTTGGAACTGCCAGGCAGGAGGCCTAGAGGAAGACCAAAGAGGAGATTTATGGATGTAGTGAAAGAGGACATGAAGTTAGTTGGTGTGAGAGAAGAGGAGGCAGAGGATAGGGTTAGATGGAGGCAGATGATTCGCTGTGGTGACCCCTGAAGGGAAAGCCAAAAGGAAAAGAAGAAGAAGAAGATCATACAGAGCATTATGACGTACAGTATATAGCCCCTTTGTTGTAAACATGTGTATATATGTATAGTTATATGTGTAAACATATGGGTACATTTTTTTTGTATCCATTCATATGGACACATTAAAATAACATATAATGGCCTTTCAAAATATATTGGTGTATCTATAATGCATATATTTTAGTATACAGTGCTGCATAAAAAAAATGTCAAGTATATATGCAACTGGTTGTACCCAGGTATAAATACATATGGTTTAATATTTTCTGTATATACATGTGCAATATATGATGACTAAGATATATGTCCATACAGTATATGAAAATATACAATTCTGAATAAGAACATACGTATATGGTACTGACTATCTGTGTATACGTGATATACAGTATATTGTGCATTTGATTAGGTGATCAGGCCCATTATATAATACATATGTTACATCCTCACTGCTGTCTAGGGGTGAGAAAAAGGAGTAATATAAAACAGAGGACCAGGTGGAGTCAGAGAACTGGATAATTTTGTCATTTATTAATCAGAAGGGGAGAGTTTCACACCAAGCTTCAGGGAGAGCCAAGGCCAACATAACAGACAAAAAAAAAGCCCTAAATAGAAAAGAAATGACCGGCTGCTAAACTAGCCACAAAAAAAAAAAAAAAAAAAAAAANAAGTACAATACTAAGCCTTTCTGCCTATCAGTAGAAAAAACAGGAGAAAACTAGCACAAACAAAAAGGGCAGCTCTCCCCTACAGTAATCCCCTGAAATCACAAAGGTATAAGAAAACTTAACACAATTGTCTTTGGCTCAACTCAGATGGACAGGTAAACTAAGGATACATATAATCAGAGATGCAAAAAGTACAAACTAACAGGTAACAGTATAAGCAGGCGACAGCAAAAGTAAGTTGGCCAAAAGGCCCTGAAGAGCATGTTCTCAGGTCTTAAATACAGCCAAGCTGGACTGATTAGCTGATAGACTCCCAGAAACAGCCAATGAAGAACGGAGTGGGAGGATCTGGAGCTCAGACAGAGAGAGAGAGAGAGAGAGAGAGAGAGACCGAGAAACAGCACATACAAACATATANTCAGACAGAGAGAGAGAGAGAGAGAGAGAGAGAGACCGAGAAACAGCACATACAAACATATAACGCAGCCATACATACATACATACAAATGTATGTGTAACCACGACTAATTATTCATGTATTTATTAATTTTTATGACATGCTTTCCAACTTATTAAGATTTCCAAGCATGCCATTCTTTCTTTTAATGTAAATGTGTTGCTGTTGTTTTGAGTTGTTAAAATTCCAAAAATGCTTTTTCAACAGACAGCTTCCAATTAACTCCAGTCAAGAAACATGACAAGAATTGGACTAAGTAAACACTAAGTCAGTGCTCCCTGCAACAGTTATTAAGGTAGGGTGGTGAGCTGTCAAACTGAAACTAAAGCCTCGTAGCCGGCTTGCAGCGTATGTGTCCTACCACTGATAGACAAACCATAACTACATTTAAGAAACTAAAACAAACAAACAAAAAAAAAAAAAAAAAANAAAAAAAAAAAAAAAAACACGGCCACTATGGAGAAACATTTCACAGTGTGTGTTAGCTTTGATTATTTGCTTTCGTGATTTTGTCAAGAATCGTACACAATTTAATTATTTTATTGTTTAATGCATACAATTATGTCCAAAAGCGATATAAAATTAAAACTAAATTACTTAATATAGTTCCGGAACACTAGCTTCTGAAATAATCTCTCCCGGAATGCACAGAGCCATCAGAAATAAGTGAGGTTCACAGAAACTGTGAACCTCTATGGTGTCAAATCATGGCTAACTGTGTGTGTTCTTCCACTTGTTGCAACAGAGCCGCAATCTCATCCTTTATTCTGTCCTGACCTGACATGATCACTATTACCTGCTAATGCACGTTCAGAACAAGCTATGCCTTAAGCTCCATCCCCACACTGTGATTGGACTGTGCTTTCTTTTTCATTCTGGCAGTGATAACGCAGCGGCTTCTGAAAAAGACATAGCTGGGCTTTGCATTTAATTTTGACACGTCTATGCTGCCCCCTACTGGACAACGGTGAAGTGAAAAACCCCTAGTCTTTTCTTTTCACCATACTGTTATTTAATTGTAATGTGGCATGAAAAATTCATGTCACAATGAAAAACAATTAATTCAATCATTCAAACAAAAAAAATAAAGAGCTTGCACTATACCATATGTTTTTCGCTTAATTATGACAGTGAATGCATGTATGGAAATGGAATACAAATGAAAACATGTATTTTGCAAATATGTATTATATTTCACTCTATTTTTTTTTTAATTTTAATTGTGTCCCTTATAATCTTCCATACACATGCACCAAACTCACTCTGTCATCCAAATAGCCCCAAATGTGAGCTCTTACTTGATTTCATTCCTTCATCTTCAGAAAATTATTTACAGTGGGAATGCAAATCTTGGCAGAAGTGAGGGATGCAATTATCAGCAGGGCTACAGATTTCGGCACAAGCTAGCTTTGTTTGCAGTACCCATGGAGAGGAGCATATGCTGCTGGAGCGCGTGGGCTACTTTTTACTGGCACAGCTCAATTCGAGAACCGCTCATCCAAACAACTTCATATGCGACACTGTACATCCTTGGGTCCTGAGCATTGTACCTGCCACATTGCAACTTCATACAGTGTCAGGTTCTTGAGATACTGATGCCACAGACAGACAGATGGATGGATGGACAGACAGAGATTTCTGACTTTATAGATAGATTTTACAAATCCAGCTCAGAGTTGCACAGAACAAAATGTATATCTCCGCTAGGGAATATAGTTACAGGGAAAGACAGCTTTTACCAAGAAATTAAAAATGGCCACGCCTTCTACATTTGAATGTACGTGTTAGCAGGCAAAACATTGGATTTTAAGGTGAGTGTATCACCTGAATATTTGATTTTGAAAGATTGGGAGATTTGACAAAATAACACATCGACTAAAATACAGTTTTGTGTTTTGGAAAATGGTTGGCAGTAATGTAAGGTGTATGCAGGTTGTATTTATTGAACTCATGCAGAATCACCTGTATGGTCCTTTAAGCAGCCCCAAACCTTGTTCAACGTCTAAATCTGCTAAATCCAATCCTAAATTCAGGTAAAAGGAAAGTATAAACATTGAAGGACAGATTTAGTTGTATTATCTAGTTTTGTGCCTGATAGATTTGGTGCATTCAGTCATTATCTGTGGGTGCTGGGCCTTATTATGGGGCCTAAAAGCTTGTTACTGGCAGGAAATTACACTAATCACTTTACCTTTGAAGCAAAAATTACCCTGCTTTCTCTTTTTTTCTGGACTAACTCCTTGAAATAGCTGTTCCTACAAGTCCATTCTTGGTCTTCTTCCTTTGTATAATTGCAATTACTCACTAATTAATTACTTAATTGCTCCCACTTGTGGAAATTCACTTCATGTGACTCATGTCTTGAGTCATCATAACAATGATTTCATAGTGATTATATTTTTCTGGATCCTTTTTGCTGAAAGATGGCTTATTTGTCTTTTATTAATTTCATCCAGTTACGTTTCATTGTTTTCTGTCTTTATAAATTGCCTGTTTCCTCCCCGGCAGTTTCTATTGTACACCAGGAGGTTTGAAGAGAGGGAATCTCCTGAGATTTCTTCCATTTTTTTCCTTATATGTTAAGGGTTTTTTGTGGGGGAGTTTTTCCTCGTCTTCATAGAGAGCTTGGACTGGGTCGAGGACCATTGATGTGTGGGCCTGAAAATCCCTTTGAAACAGATATCGGGCTACAAATAAATTTGACTTGACTTGAATTACACTTCTCTAAAGGCTTCTTCCCATTATCTTCCTAATGTCCATACCATAGTTGGAGCAAAGACTTTTTTTTTTTTTTNTTTTTTTTTTTTTTTACTTGGAACCACCTGCAAAATGATGTACAACTGAATCATCATGTGTCATTTTGAGAATTTAAAACCATCATGTAGGGCTTTAAGGCAGGTTTCTTACTCTGTGTTTTGTTTTGGTTTTTTTTGTGTGTGTGTGTGTGTGTGTTTTTTTTTTTTTGNTTTTTTTTTTTTTGTTTTGTTTTGTTTTGTTTTGTTTTGTTTTGTTTTTGTTTTTTTGTCATGTTAGGTTTGAGGTTCACCCTGCCTCTCCATTATACTGACTTTCTTCATTTTTATAATCTACAATGTTTTCTGTATATATCTATGGTTGTGTGCCAGATTTTTTTTCCAGTTTATGTCCTGCTGTGTTGGTTTCATTTAATGAATGTTTAATGTCATGTATCTACACTGCAGGCCAGACGTTTGAGGCCACCCCTAGATTTAAAAAATAAATAAATAAATAAATAAATAAATAAATAATTATCAATACACTGTTTGTTTTACACTTTATTGCATANAAAAAAAAAAAAAAAAAAAAAAAAAAAACATAAAATAAATGTAACTAGTTTCCAAGAAAAATGTGTCAACATAAAAGCACTTTGAAGTCATTTCAGGCTCAGACTTTGGTTTTGTCAAAGTAGCCCCCTCTAGCCAAGTCAGAATTCTCAAAACCTTTTGCTTCTCTTTTGAATGGATGTAATTTTGGAATAATTTTGATGAATGTTTTGGAATGTTTTGGATCATTGTCCTGTTGAAGAATGAAATTTTGACCAATAATTCATAAACCAGATGGAATTGCATGTCTTTGAAGGATGGAAGGATAATTCTCTTTCTTCATAATTCCTTTAACTTGGGCCAAGTCTCCAGATCTCTCTCCCCCAAAACACCCCCACAGCATTACTGAACCCCCCACATGTTTTACATGGAGGTGGCTGCAGAGCAATAACATAACCAGACTGTGTACCAACTTAATCACAAAATGATCTGGGAGAAGGCAGACAGCAGCTATTGAGTAGAATGTTAAAACACATCAGCAGGGAGTTGGAACACAACTGGAGTGTCAGTGCACTAATACAGATTTTTAATGATGCCATCATTAAAAATCATTTCTTAAGCCATAGTGGCTGCATAAACTGCTCTTGTTGACAAATTCCTCTTGAAAACTAATTAGTTACATTTATTTTAAGCATTTTTGTCATTTCCTATGTTATAAATTGTAAAACAGACGGTGTATTGATGATTTTTTTTTTTTTTTTTTTTTTTTTAATCTGGGGGTGGCCTCAAACGTCTGATCTGTATTTGTCCTCTGCTTTTTGATTGATGCTCTATTTTGCTGGTGACTGTAGAAGAAATGTTATTTGATTAATGTATTTATGAATGTCGTATCTGATTCCATGCCTATTATTGTTTTGGGTTTTATTTTTGTTTTGTTTTGTTTTTTTGGTTTTTTTTTTAATGATATGAGATTTGTGATTTTCTTGGATTAAATTACAGTAAGGCCACAGAGGAAGATGGTTGTTTATAATGCAACAGACATCAGTATGTGCCATCTATCAAAATGGAATTAGCATTTTGACTGAGCTCAGGGCCGGTCATGTTTTGCACACACACCCAGTGTGACATTGTTCTGCCACTCGTTTGGGTGAAAGTAAAGCAACAATTTGGGGAAAAGTTTGGGAAAAGTTGTTTTTTTTTTTTTCTCATGAATAAATAGGAAAAGTCTTAAAAACTCGGCATGCAGTGGAAATCCTCTTGTGGTTTGAGTCGTGAATAGAATAAAGGCTGTCAGAGTTAAAAGCAAATGCATCTGCTGAGCCACATCTCCTTCACTTTACACCACACTGCTTCCATATCAGATCCTACCTGTTTGTGTCTCCCCACCATCATCCTTTGGAAACCGTCTTCAGTCTTCCATTGGATGCTGCTGGTTTGCTGTGGAACAGAGATTTTCACTGAGGAAAATCCAAGCGATAATGATTGAAATATTGGACACTTGGACCCAATGTGTGAACATCTGTCCACAAAACACTTGGATGATGCTGTACAAGCTGTTTAGAGAAATTCAATGAGATATTCATCCATTCTGGAGCTGTAAAAATGTGGCTCTGAAATAGCCCAGGCTACGAGGGCGCTGCAGGGGCTAAGTCAACATGTGTTAAAGGTCTTTACCTATTGCTGAGTGGAGTTCCAAGTGACATTTTAGTGAGTAGTGCCTCAGTTTTTATATTGGGATAAGTTTTGTTATTTATGGAGCCCCTCATATGACTTTTTTTTTTTTTTTTTTTTTTTTTTTTTTTTTTTTTNCTTTTTTTTTTTTTATTCATTCTCTCACTTTACTTAAACTGTGGCCATGTTTTATCAATTATGGCTACGTTTTATCAATTTGTTTCTTTGTTTTAGTTCAATCGTGGCCATGTTTTACTGAATTGTTCTTTTTTTTTTTCTTTTTTTTTATTACTCTTGGTCTCCCCTTGTGGAAAACCTGGTCAAGCCAGCCACTTATTAATTACTCCAAAATTCTACAGTAAAAATGGTTCATAATGTGTATACTTATAGTCTGGAATGTGCTGAATCCAATCACACCACTTTTATCAACTGCGTATGGAAATTGCAACTTTTAAAGTACATGAAAAATTATATAATAGGACATAGACAATTTATGTGTCTATTGAAAACTGAAATGCTGGATATCATTTTTGAACTTTAGCATACTCTTGTAACTCATAAGTGTTTGCAATAAATCTGCAATGTCTTTTTTCCTGGAACATTTTGTGGATTGTGACACTTGCACACAATCGTTCCCAACAACACCTTGCAGTTTCAAAGCGATCACTCCTAAAGTTCAGAACAAGTGCTCAAGTGATTTCTAGGTGCAGCTAGCTTGACTTCAAAAGTGCAATAGGTGGCTGGCTAACCACAGTTTTCACAACAGGGGAGCAAGGGTGACAAAAATTAAACAAATTGCTAAAATGTGACCACTATTTAACTAAAATGAGGGAATGAATACTAAAATGTGTGCCAACATTAATAAAGTGTGGGCACAAATATACAATACATGACCACAATATCCATTCTTTTGTCCCAGATGTCACATTAGGGACTTCATATTTTATATACTCAATTTGTAAGGTCCTATTTAATACTCCACATCATGTCAGGTAACAAAAATGTGTTACTGAAAGGTTTTTACCTCAATATCATTTACAGACTAAAGGAACTATCCCGGAGGAAGGCGCATTATCAACTCAATCAGACAGCTTTAGCCCCTATAAAGAATGGTTAGATGATGCAAGAATTGCCGCGAATGTACCACTACTCTCATTGTAGACAACCGAGTTGCCATGGATACAGGTATCACAGTCACTATGTAGTTCACCACTTGGCAATTTCACACTACACAGCTTTGTGGTTGTGATAATCTGTGTTAGAAATGTCCAACACACACTCTCTCTCTCTCTCTCTCTGCACGGTACCATCGGCTTCTCCTCCAGTCCCGCTGCCTTTATNCTCTCTCTCTCTCTCTCTCTGCACGGTACCATCGGCTTCTCCTCCAGTCCCGCTGCCTTTATTATGTAGATCTACTTTCTGCTCGGCTCGACACAATCTCTGCTTCGTTGGTTTCTGCTTTCATGTTTCTGCGCATTCTGATTGGTTAGAACTGCAGAGACGGACTGGACGCCCAAGACACCGAAGATGTATTGTATGTCACGAATCAATTGCACTTTACACCACAATACGGGATGCACAATGTAACTGAGCGCACCAGCTAATCTTGCCAGAAAGCTGGCAACTACCAATATTTATTTAAGTATTTTATTTAAATACAGTTCTATGCGTTTTACTTTGGGAATGCATTTCGCTTTACAGATAGACTCCTTCAATTCAAAATGAAACAAGCTCACAAAAGAGATAATTTTGTGGGTCAAAATCTTGTATCTGAACACTGTCGTGTTCATTGTTTCATCAAGCCACTGTCGTGGCTTGATGAAACAATGCATTTTCGAGTTTTATAATCAGAAGGTGGGTGAATTTATTGAACTTGCAGCAGAGAATTCAATCCTGCAACTGATCTGAAGGAATGAAAATGGCCAAACACACTTTTATGTCTGTGCTTTTTAATTATTTCATTTTAAATTTACATAATTTCATTACAGAATCTGCAACACTGGAGATGCAAGCATTTTAAACCGCCCTGATTTTGAAGAATTTATTAAGGAGCCATCCTTCATGCTGACGATTAAATTTTAAACAGGTTAAACAGATTAAATATTTCTAATACTTTCTTCTTTTTACAAAGTAGAATTTGGAGCATGATTTTGTCTTGGAGTTGTTTCCATCATAGTATCACTTGTTTATCTAAGTAAAGATTTTGAGTCCTTCTTCCACTTCTACCAATTAGCAAAAACAAGGCACCTAACACTTGCATTAAAGGAGCATACCAGTGATTTTACATGTTTGAGCCCAATAAATACAACCCACATACACATTTAATTACTGCCAACCATTTTCCAAAACATGGTGCTTTAGATTTGTTTTTCCTACCTTCCAGTCAGCAATAGCTTCAGTACACTATACAGCTGAACTTGTAGAGACTTGAAACTTGCTTGAAATAGGAAATCCATCGCAACGAACCAAATGTTTATCTTTTTTTGTCAAATGTACTTCATTTACCCAATCCAGCATTGAGCTGCATAGAAGAAAATGTACAGTATGTCTCCACCAGTGAATATAGTCCTTGGAGAAGATGGGTTTTACAGAGAAATTTAAAATGATCGTGCTTCTACATTCAGATGTATGTGTTAGGAGATGTTGAATTTTAAGGTGGGTGTATCATCTGAACATTTGATTTTGAAAGATTAGGGCATTTAGCAAAACAACACAAAAACTAAAATATGATTTTATGTTCTGGAAAATGGTTGGCATTAATTTAACCTGTATGCAGGTAGTATTTATTGGGCTCAAACTTGCAAAATCACCGGCATGATCTTTGAAGTGGCCTTCAACCATGTTCAACTTCTATTATGTAAAACCTACTGAATCCAATCTTAAATTCAGCCCAACACAAGGACAATTTTTTTTTTTTTTTTTTTTTAATCATCTTTTGTGCTTGACAGATGTGGTGAGAGCACTCTGCCCGCACAAAGCTTTATTATGGGCTCTGAAGCAAAAATGACCCTGCTTTCTCTCTTTGTGGACTAACTCGTTGGAGCAGCTGTTCTCACAAGTACATCCTCTGCCTTCTTCCTCTCTATACTTGCAATTACACTTTTCTAAAGGCTTGTTCCCATTATCTGCCTAATGTCCATGCACACCGTAGTCAAAGCAAAGAGTTTTTATTACATGGAACCACCAACAAAATGACGTAAAATTGGATCACCTTGTGTCACTTTGGGAATTTGAAACTTTCATGTAAAGCCTTTAGGCAGTCTCCTACACAAACTCTTTGTGTTTTTTTTTTTTGTTCTTGTTTTTGTTTTTTTATTTTTTGTCATGTTAGGTTTGAGTTTCACCCTGCCTTTCCATTGTACTAACTTTCTTTATCTTTATGATCTACAATGTTTTCTGTATATTTCTATAGTGTGCTTGGTTGTGTGTGTGCCAGTTTTTCGAAAGTTAGTTGCTGCTGTTTTGGTCTAGTTTAATAAATGTTTAATGTCAGTGCAGTTTTACTGTGAGATAAAGGCTCAGTGAAAGTCAAGCTCTTCTTTATTTGGCTACTCTTCCTACAGGGGTGTGCTGTCTGAAAGCGTATCATGCTTTAAATAGACAACCAGGCTGCGAAGGTTTACAAAACCCTCAGTTTGCATAACTGATAACTCCTCATTTCACAGCTGCCCTTTCTGTGTTTACTGCCTCTCTATGCAAATATCACTTCCCGCTCTCACCTGTACATTAAGAAACCTTTCATTTTGTTTATTTTTAACCATACGGAGCTCTGTCGGGAGAACAATGACCTTTCAGATCCACCCCGGTGCCCTATCAGACAGGAATACACTGTCGGAGATGTGGGTAACGTATACTCTGCAGAGAGCTGCATGTGTACAGAAGCAGAATGTTAACCTGCTGCTTGGCCGCCGCTTTGTGTCCTCTCCTGTTCTGTTACCCTTTAAATACATGCCAACAACCCTTGTGACAGCACACACTGTCATGTCTGCTATAACATGACAGTGTGAACGATAACACATCACACACACACACACACACAAAATAAATATTGAGAATGCCCTGGAGGTTTAACCTAACCGAGCTAACCTTCAGATAGAGACAGCTTAGATGATGCTGAAAGCAACTGCAGAGAAAGAAAATTACAAAAGCTTTCCACGAATAAAGTTTTATTGTTCTTATGTGGCATAATCAAAGAGTGTGTGATTCTGTGTGTGTGTGTGTGTGTGTCTATCTTTTGTGGCTGTTTTCCTCAATGTCATTCTTTTGGCAAATGTTTATTTAATTCAAACTGTGCTTTTCATTTTTTGATCACCCTGGCATGGCAATGAGGATCAAAACACATCCCACACATGCTATTAAATCCTCTGATTCCACATTTTAAGAGACAGTTAAGCATTGTAGCGATATTGCCTTAATTTTGTCAGAAGCCAGATTCTTTTATATTAACAATAGGAGCTATTTAGCAGGAGAGAAAGCCGCCATCTGTTATATAACTGACCGAGCAGGAGACCTATAGTAAAGTTAGACAGGAGAATGTGAGCACCACATGGAATTAAGGCTAATACAAAAGGAATCTACTGAAGCTAATAGCAGACATCTTTTTTTTTTTTTTTTTTTNTTTTTTTTTTTTTTTTTTGAAGTTCTGTTTTTTTTTTTATTAAAAACGGCATTGCTCAAAAGATAATGAGAGATTTGACACTGACAAATTGTTTTCCGTCTCCATCAATACACCAAACGATATGTAATGATATTAAAAATGAACAAAGACTGACTGATACTTTCTGTTATGTGCTGATCAGATTAAATATGATGTCAAAATGGAGTCCAAGCCTTTCTTTCCACACCACACATAAACAAACAAATGTTTTATAACTAATGAAGACTAGCAAGCTAAGTTAATTGGAGTTATTGTTTAGAACCTAAAATAAAGATTTAGTTATTTATACTTTTGCTGAAAGGAAATGCTCTGCTGTGCCTGCTTTTACATGTATTTATGTTGGTACAGTTTTCAGTAAAATATACTTCTGCAATCACAGTAAAACCTTGTTCAGTGTTACATTTTTACATCATGTTGAATCTCATTATCACAAAAATACCTTGAGATTCATGGTATTATTTTAATGCTATATTATATGTAATGAAAAAAAGGAAGTGTCACTAAACAAGACCTTAAGATATCTTTATTGGCTGTATAATGTTACTACATTAAAGGCATTAATTAGCAAATTGAATATTATATCTCAAACTTAGAAATTGTATGACTTTGAGAACAATCACATTGTACCCTGATACTTCCATTTAGAGAATTACTAAATATTTAACTTTTGCTCTTCAGGAAAACTTGGTTTAATCCTCACATGGAAAAATCTGATGTTTGTGGACAAGTCTCCTTGTTTTCCACCCTCTTTATCCTGCACCCTGACTTCCAGGACACTGCTTAATTAAAAATCGCATGATTCCAGCGTAATTCACTATTGAGCGTTTTATTGTTCAAAGGCTCATCTGATAATAAAACAACGACTTGTGCTGTTACAGCAGGTGCGACAGAGGTTAAACTCATTTCCACCAAGTTACCTTGAAGAAAATGAATTTGAATTTAGCTCATAATAAATTAGACATAGTCTCAATTTAGATAGCCATCATTTAATTTAATTGAGATGAATTTGCCTCAGCGGGAAGTATAAAGTAACCTACTTATACCGCAATGAAATGTTTACATCCTTCAGTAAGGCCTCGACCAAAGTTAATTGATTTTTAGCCTCCTGCCAAACAGTCACGTCCACAATTGTTGTGCTTAATTAAAACAGAGCAAACAAGTTTTGTGATGAATGAAAGAACTATTTACTTCAACAAATGTGTCCTTAATGGTGCATAAATTATAGGTTTGTGTGCTTAATTAAAAAGTATTACTTCTATTTGGATGAATACATAAATTAGTGGATCCAAATAACAGACAGAAGAAACACCCTGATACCTTTGTAAAAGCATTTTCTTATTAAGAGATAAAATGAGATAAAAAAAAAAAAATAATAATAATAACATGTTTTGTTCATTTATTAAGGCAGCATTAAATTTTATTACATTTACAAGCAGTGGTAATCAATGTAGAAGTCTCCCATTATCCACCTGCCCTGCATTATTACTGCAGNATTTACAAGCAGTGGTAATCAATGTAGAAGTCTCCCATTATCCACCTGCCCTGCATTATTACTGCATTCAGGTAACACTGTGACAAATATCTCCTGTCTGACCTCATCTCTCAGGATAAAATGTTCTTAACTGATTGATGTATGAAATGACAGCAAAGTAAGAAACAAGATGAGTAGTTTGAGCCGGTGAAACATCTACACTAAAAAAAAAAAAAAAAANAAAAAAAAAAAAAAAAAGAAACATGGCCTGTAAGTTATTGTTTAGGCAGAGGTGAGACTTATCTATCATAAACAGGATACTTATTTATCCAGCACAGCATTTAAGGCACCCTGTGGAGTTTTCTTGCAAACAAAGATGGTTTTGTTTACATTCAATCTTTCATTTTTATTTTTATTCTGTTTCTGGATCCCTCCCTGCCTAATTCCTCATGCTCTGGCAGATTCTGTCACAGTCAGCTGCGCTCGGGAGGGGTGAAGTCTGACTAGTGATGCTATGATCTGCTGCCTCACCATTGTTCGAGAAAACTTCACGCTATTCCTTCTAATCCAGCCCCGGGTTCATGCCATCGCAGACCAGTAGGAGTCACTATAGAGCAGCACAAAAGAAAAGAATTCTGCCAGATTCCCGAACACAAACACGGCCGACTCTCTTCATAGAGACAAGCAAATATTCCTGCCTCATAAAATTTTTCTAAACAATTTTTGATGGTTTTAAAACCTATATTGCGAGTTGTTTTCTTCCCTTCAGTTATTGCTGCATTATTACCTTTCCCAGCACATTTCCACCACCAACTGCTGCAAAGTGAAACTGCATGAACCAGCGGTGTCATCTCTTTCCTTTGGTAGACATGCTCCATTTTTGGGATAAATGCAAGATCAGATCAGACCAACATCAGAAAATGTGATTTACAGGCTGAAGCAGCAACTAAAATTGTCCTACATGCATTAAACGTAGGAACTAAATTATTGTGTTTAGTATAACTGATAAATATTTTAAGATCAAAACAAACATAAACTTAGCATGGAGACAAGCTTTGGCTACTTCCCAGAAAACACATAAGACAAAACTTAATAACAGAATACAGAATAAGCAGTTAGTTAATCATTCATTTTCTATCTACATTACATTACACATTAGCTTTAGCATTCTTTGCGGACAGCAGAAATGTGTATCATGTCAGTTTCATGCATGTGGTATGCATGTCAGGTAAAGCAGATACAAAAAACATGGGTCATGTTCATCAAGGCATCAAGACATTTCTCTACAGTGCTACAAGTGGTCATAAACACGACAGGGTACATTTAAAGGACCATACTGGCAATTTTCCATGTTTAAGCCCAATAAATACTATCGGCATGCATTTCAGCAACCATTTTCTAAATCATAAAAATAAACATATTTTGTTTTCCTGTTATTTTGCCAAAGCCCCTAATTTTTCAAAATCAAATATTCAGGTGATGCACCCACCTCAAAATTCAATGTTTTGCCTGCTAACATGTATATCTGCATGTAGAAGGGACCATCATTTTTACTTTCCCGTTGTCTGGGACTATATTCCCATCAGAACTCTGTGTTGGACTGGTTAAATAAAGTTACTTCAACAACAAAAACTTAATAGAAATCGTGTTCACCATGATGGATTCTTTACCTCAAACATGTTTCAAATCTGTACAAGTTTGATATCAATAGCGTACTGGAGTGAACTGAAACAAATGGCAGTCCGTAAGGTAGGAAAAACAATTCTAAAATGTACTGCTCCAGTAGAATGTGTGGAGAAATGGTTGTCAGTAACGTAGCATGTATGAGGGTTGTATATATTGGGCTCAAACATACCAAATCACCAGTATTGTCCTTTACAGTTTTTCTCAATTGCTTTGGCTCAATTCTCAAATGATTTTTTTCCCCCAAAACAATAAGTTCAAATATCTGAAAAATTAGTTGCTTGTTCTCACCAGATTTGAATTTCTTATTCATTTAAGCAAATTGCACGTGTTTTGGCATGTGTGTGCAAAAGAGTAAGTACAATTTTCTACAATTTGCACAGTAACTCCTTTCACATGGAGTTCAAAACTCATTAGTTGATTCTCAGTGAAACTGTCAAGCTCGTCAAACTTCTAAACATTCTTTCATCATGTGAACCGTCACGTGCAAAATGATCCATTCAATTATCAAAATCTGTCAGACATACGTGGATATTCCAGACTACCTTGTCTGACAGCATGTCCACCAAGGACATGGGAACTTGTCGTGTTTTGTACTGTGAGGAGATATAATTTATTGTGTTTAAAGAACTACTGCAGGTTTTTTTTGTTGCAGGATTTTTTTTTTTTTTTTTTTTTTGCATGGATGTCATTTTGTGGCAAATTTTCTGTTCATTATATATGACTTTACATGCAAGAAATATGTAAAAATGGACATGCAAATGTGAATTTTCTGTTTACTGTACTATACTGTACTACAGTATAGTACAGTATTGACTTTTCCCAGTAAACTTTTACCTACTGTTGAAATCGGTATGTATAGCATTCAGTGAGACAAACTGAACATTCTGAACATTCTGAACAAACTGAACATTTTGTTCTGTTGACACTGACAGCAGTCAATGTCAAAAAAAAAAAAAAAAAAAAAAAATTAGAACAAAACTGAAATTTGTATATAAGAAACATTTCCAGGTTGACTGTCATGGTGAAAAAAACGTCTAAACATTTTGACCAGTACAGCTCACAGCATGACAAAACAACTTTTCATTTTGGTGGCATTGGCCAATTTACTGACTCAAGACAGTACTGAAGCATGAATGAAATGTTTTGAGTGAGTTACTACATTTTGCAGACATGCAATAGAGTTGTGACATCCCATAAAACTGTTGCAACAACTGCACTTACAGTTTAGAGAACGTGAAGACTGTTTCAAAACATGAGCCAAAGAAATTAAGAAAAACTGTAAATTCAGTTTTTCACTTAGAGAATGAGTAACAGGATCGAAGGACCTGAGAAGGTATCAAAGAACTATAGTTTTTTCATATGTGCTTTAATAAAGGACTATTTTTGTCTTATAATAAGGAAAATGAAGAAGATTTTTTTTTGTGAGATAATGTTAGCTTACACTATACAAAAACATACAGTACATAGCCCATTCCCTGCTCAACCACGATCATCAGCATCAGTGAATGTTACACAAATCAAAGCAAAATACATGGTTATAGTCTATGAAAAAATAAGCAGAATTTCCCCAAAACTTTAATTGTGCAGCAAGTTAAAGCTAAATAACTCTCCAAGGTGCCAACTGTCACTACAAGAAACTCTAATCAGTGTTTGGACACCTGGAGCTCAGAAGATTTTAGCAGTGTGTTATCATAATGTAACTAAGTAGTCTAAGACCAAATACACAGCTCCCTTCCTGAATACCAAAACTAGTCTATGAATAGCAGAACTGAGCTTTCCTCCACATTCTTCCTTCTCCGTTCTCATTCGTTGTAGAAAAACATCTCTTTGGTTTGATGCTTCAATTCTCCACGTTTCTGTAACAAGCTGTGAATGTCAATGCAGTTCAAACGTCTTTGTTACTGATTCAACTTCTCTTGTTTTTTGCTTTCTCTATGTTGTAACAGCAGGTTATTGCTGATATGTAAAACAGCTACTTATTGTTATTGTTATTGTTCACTATGGTTTCTGACCAACGTACAACATGTTAATGCTATGTTTACATGATATTTATGAACTGACAGAAGCTGACTCCCATATATGTGTCTTCTCTAATATGTATATAAAACATAAAACTGTACTGTCTGTACTCTAATAATTGAATTAAAATCCACTGTATTGTATTGAATAGTTTGAAATTTTAGATGTTCTTCATTGACAGCAAAGCTTCTTTTATGAGTGAGACTTCATTTAATTTCCTTTGGCAACATGCATCATGGCTGACTGTTAACTTTGGCTGTTGTTGCTCGATGCTTTAAATAGATTGCTCTCAATGATTACTTCGACTTCAGTGCAATTAAGCTAATCAACATTCATGGTTCACGTCAACAGACCTACACAAATTCCACTGTAATGTTCCATCCATAAATGTTTCTTTCTGACAATCTTCCATAACTCTAATACGTAGGTTGCCTTTTAAATGTGTCTGCCCTTATGCCCAATGAGCATAAGGGCAGACTTTCTACAAGGGAAGGCGTGACTTGGTCTTGGAGTCTTTTCAGGGTCTGTAGCTCCCGGGAATGTTGGTCATTTGGATGTTGTCTCCTTGGAGTCCTGGGTTGTAATACGCTGAACCGCCATAATTCAAGTCCAAAGGCTCACTGTTATCTAATCTGAGGACTAGAAATCAGACAAGTTAATATTTAATATTTGGACAATTGGTCAAACAATCCTGAAGGTGGTGATGTGCATCTGTGAGCTTAGTATTTGTAAAAGTCAATCACTGCATACGCAGGAGTAAAGTCTGGATCAGATATACTGTACATAGGAAAGTTTTTCTGTGTATGATATACAGCATATATGACTTTAACCCATTAAACTCTGCAGCACCTTCCGGTGTATCCATTACTACAAACTCATGTTTTTGGCAAAGCATTGTTTACTTAAATGTTAGTGAAAATCTGAAGGTAAAATGAGACAGAAATTTGGAATAAAATATTTTTTTTAATTTTTCCTTTAAAAGTAAGGTAATAATCAACAGCTAAAGAGGTTAATCAAAGGAAAGGGGGAAAAATCATCCTAAAACAACTAATGTAACTGCTGTACAATTCTTGATTGATAGGTTTTGAGCCTTGATTAAAAAGATCTAACTCAGGCCAAGTCACTTTCATCAACAATGTGGAGGGATTCTACTCCAATTTCCTTCTCAACAACTGATCCTGTGATGTCATATCTGAGGCAAAACAGGCACCAACTGAAACCTTTTTCGTATTTCAAAGCCACAGTCATCTCCTGCAATCAGATGGTACATAATCACTGCACATAGTTTGACCATCTTATATCAATATATTGTTTGAAAATTCAATTAATTCTGCAAAAACAAAAAAACTATTACCGGCTTTCCTCACTTAGTTAATTGTCAGGCTCAGAACTTACCACAACCTGACACAACAGTTATTTTAACATGTCTTCTTCACGTTCTGAGCCTGTTTTGTTTTTAATGGTGTAGTTTTCATGGATACCAAAACTAGAAAATGTCGTGTCATATTAATTTGTAGCTGCCAGTTTAGCTCAATAATCATACAAGAAAATAAGCTGTGCAAGATTTTTTAACTTCTCCAGCCAGAGTACCCTCAGTTATCCAGAATGCATTGCATTCACAAGCTATAAGTGAGATATAAGTAAGGGCTGTGACTGTTTTGCTTTTTTTGGCAGAGGAACAAAGCTCCTTTGGGTATTAAGCTATTATTATTGCTGTTGAATTGCTGTTGTCCTCTACAGTTACACACACTGAATCCAGCAAATTCTCACCCATTCTCAGGGGATTTTGAAAGCCTTTCTGGGATATTTGGAAAGTCACTGCACCTCAGTGAAGTCAAAGTAAATAAGGCAGATTGAAAGAAAGTGGATACACCAAAAACGTAAAGTACATTTAATCACAAAATAAGGTCTGGGACATGCCGATAGGGCTGCAAATCCTCTGGGATTGGCCCAAAGACTTTGGGCATTAGCCTGAGTCTCCATAAGTAAATAGATTTCAGCTTTTTGTCTGGCATGTTGAACAAAAATACAAGCATGATGATGAAAAGGATCATATACGTTGTGGTTTTGGCATCTGACACAATGTGATAGTTAAAGCTAGTGAAGGGGATTTTGGAAAAAGTGTGTGTGTGTGTGTGTGTGTGTGTGTGTGTGTGTGTGTGTGTGTGTGTGTGTGTTGGGGGGGGCCTTAAAAAAACATCTTGGTCTAAGACTATCCCCTAAAATCACATGAACTACAACTTAATAGAATGTTATTTTCATTGTAAATCAAAAATTATCTGAAAAATATACTGTAAAATTAAAAACAATTCACTTCTGGGTTTTATGATGGTCAACTTTGTCGTTCTATATTGGACATCATTTGTGGCACAATTGAATTTTGTTATTAGTTTATGTATTCATTATTTACACCCAACCACCAGAAAAACCACAGAAAATCCAACATCACAGTATGAGTAACAGTATGTAACTAGAGGTTAAACATTTTCTTTACATACCTGGGTCTGCGTGGAATTCCTCAACCAGCTTCCTGTGAGAGAAATCCTTCTGTTTTTTCTTTTTCAGAATGATGTAGACCACCAAGCCCACAAGGGCCAAAGCCACGGATGTTCCCAGAAAGGCACCCCACGCTTCATTCCTTTTATTGTTCTGAAGCTCTGATGCCAAACCTGTATTGAATGAGAGGGGGGGAATCATATGTCAATAGCAAAACCACAAATCAGCTGCTGCCTCTGTGGGATTTAATTATCAGATATAAACTAATATCTGTGAAATTTGCAGCATTTTCAACAGGAACACATCTCAATTAGTCAGCCTTAGAGTTTGGTCTAATTTACCACATGATAATTAATGCAGTTAAAATTGCCAAAATTGTGGTAATTTTGTGAATGTATCTGAATATTCTAAGGCAGCAGACTGCACTTATCTGAATGGGGTTAAATATTATTGAACATTATTGGATGATACACCTTTGTTAAGTTTTTTTTTTTTTTTTTTTTTGTTTTGTTTTTCTCCATGGACCACTGATGTAATAAAATTGATTTAAATACAAAACGCACATACTAATTTAAAATATGTGTTATCATACAGTATAATGAAATACATGCATATATTGACAATGAGACAAAGACTTCAATATTCAGTCATTCAGTCATTCATACACTTAAAATAATGAGCCACATGCTAACAACAGGACCTTTTAGGCCCCTTTTACACATTTCATTAAAATATGATCTCCATATTCTGATATGTCGTCCGGATAATGATACCGAATATCCTGGACTTGCATTAAAAGATGTATTTGTTATCTGGATGCTGCCTGCTTTGTGCAGAACTCTCTGGGTTGTTGCACTATTAAAGCCTGTGTTTCCTCCTTGCTCCATGGACAATTTTCATCCATTTTTGGTAAATTACTAACTATTTTGTGTGGGCTGTCGCTATCTGCATTCCAGATGAGGTAGCACCTGGAATGCAGTAAGTCACAACTCCTGATTGAAAATAACTTTATTAAAGAGAGAGTGAGCAGGAAGACATGTGGGGTCATGTTTTCAACATGTGGGTGGATTTTATCTAGTCTGAGCTGAATGGATTACACCTGGATAGCTGCAATGGTGATCCAATCAGAGTCAGCCAGACCAGAGCCACAGTGGTCTGCAGATCAAAGTGCATTCCGATCAAAATGTATTCTTTTATACCTTGCATTAAAGTCTCATTCCCTTTCTGGATGACATATCTGGACACGGATCACATTTTAATGCAAGGTTCCTTCATCAGGCTAAATTACCGTGCATATTTCACATATTCTATCAAAATCTTGGAAGATTTGTAAATCTGATGTAAAATGTAAATTTCCCAAATATCTGTTATAGAAAAGGTATGTAACTGCTTCTGAAAGACACAAGTGTGATATCTGGATTGGTAAAGCAGTGAAGGCATTCTGAAAACTGCTTCATAAATGTTTAATTTAAAAAACTCAAGATCATTTATGCGAAATAATTGAGGTTAAGTCATGTCAAGTATATGATTATCCTTCCTATTTTTTCTTTTAGACATTCATAGATAAAGTCGCATTACCTTGGTAAGCGTTGGAGCGCTTTTATTAATTAGAAATGAAAAGCTGTTTACGATTTATAAATCCAAAGTAATTTAAATGCTGTATGTTCGCAGTGTGTAGGTCAAATAAGTAAATGAAAACGTGAAATATTAGAAAAGTTAAGTGACCTTGTAAGCTCATCCTGTCCACTGTTTTGTACTCTTTCACAACTATTTTTTCACTGTTTATTGCCCCCATCTGGTAGTGTCACTTCCTTCTGTCACATCTGTCCATATAATGTATAATGTGAGCTTTATTTTAATCGGAACTTCAAATATTTGAAAGTCTGGTTCTTGTCCAGGTCTTAGTAATCTCGGACAGACAGATAGACAGACAGACAGATAGATAGATAGATAGATAGATAGATAGATAGATAGATAGATAGATAGATATTTGTGCTGACAAACAGTCTTTTCTCGTCATATCGCTGTGATCTCCACACAGCAGTCTCACGCCCCCGCACACAGGAAGCAGAAACAGCTTTGACCTCAGTCTCTCACTGCCTCTTTCAGATTTCTTTCCACTTAAACAGAGCTTCATTGTCCTGCTAAGAAGGTGGTTGTAACAGATCCCTTTACTCATGGTAAGCTCATGGATAACACCTGAAATCCAACCCAACTTTGTCCATTGAAAGAAGGGGCGTTTGTGCTCCAGCAGTGGGAAAACAGATTCAGGTAAATGTGGGTCAAAGAAAGGGCAGGAGAAAGCAACGCGTAAAACAAGCAACACTGATATAAACTATGGCTTTTAGGCAAGGGGTGTAGTGTTACCTTCAAGCTACAGTACGTTTCTAAAGATTTCAGTCGTGTTTTGTCACCTTATTTTCCGCCTCACGCTGAGCAGGTATCTATCAAAACTCCATGACACAAATCAGCGAGAAAGATTTACACACAAATATTTTTCCCCATTCTGCCTCTAAACCACCATGCTGCTGTTAGATAAAACACACAGAGCAGTTCTGTGGACACAAACTGTGAACCAGATACTGCGATACCTGAAACTGCTACAGTACCTCTTTCTGAGCTTCCTGAGGCTGCATCTTTGTCTGTCATGTTAGCCTCCTCAGGTGTGCCAGGAGCAACGGCGGTCACAGGGCTGGCTTCTGTCGTAGCTTTGGACTCAGGGTTTGTTTCTATAGTCTCATTGGTTGTCAGGTCTGTACGGTTGGTTAACCCAGTAACTGGGTCTGGAGTGGATTTTTCTGTAGTGTTGCTTTCTGAATTCGTCTCGTGTAAATCGGTGTCATCTGGACCTCTGATGGAGTTTTGTGTGGTGGGGGCCTGAGGAACCAGTGTGAAGTTTTGAAATTCCTCCTCTGCTACTGTTAAGTTGGTCTGGGTTGAGTGTGTGGAATTTGTTGTTGCAGAATTTGGAGAAACAGTGGCCTGTGGCGATTTGTGTGGCATGGTGTCATTCGGAAATTCAGGTGGCACGGGTACAGCATTCACACCAGAAAATGTTTCATTTGTATCCCCGTCTTGAGCAGCATCATCTTCTCCACTAAATGGTGGTATGGAGTCTGGTATCCCATCCATACCATCATCACTTGACACTATGTCAGGCCCATCAGGTTCCTCAACTTCTGCTGCATTGTCTTCAGCTGGAGCATTTCCACTTCCAGCTGTATTCTTGACTCGCTCATTACGGAGCCAACTCTGAGGAATTGTAGGTACCGGAGAATCGGTTGAATTTTGCAGCAATGCAAGGTGAAAAGCTTGGGCAAGCAGAAGGAAGCCTGCTGTAATTTTTAAATACAATCTCATTTTTCCTCCTTTTCTTTTTATTCTGAAACACAAGAAATAATATAAACCATTATTAGTTTACATTCATTACATTTACTAGTATTTACCATTATCAATTCCTGTACTTAAATACACCTACTACAAGGTACTTGTTTTACTTAAATATTTCCATTGTTCAGCAGAAAACTTTGCTCTTTGCACTTGTGCGACAACTCTGACAGTTACCAGTTATTTAGCAGATTAGCATGTTATACATATGAACAGGGTACACATCATTTCAATAGTACCAGGAGTTACGTTATTGACTTACGTTACGTTATTGACTTACATTATTGAGTTACATGATTGAACCAAAGCTATACAGCCTAATCACACACACAAACACACACACATTTGAGTGTGAGTGTAATGTATGAGCTACCAAACTCAAAGTGCCTCCTTAATTTCATCACAATTATTTCCTGATGCTTAAAAACATGTATTGAGGACGGGCTGTTTGTGTGCTGCTGCAGGTAGAAGCAGAACATGGTTCTCTACGTGCAGCAGGTATCTCTCCTTCCTACTCAGGTTAACATGATCAGGATGAGTCAACAAGGTCAGTTCCCATAAAATTTATTGGCAAACTCAATTGATTTTTATGTCAACTGAGGGGAGACACAAGGGAAGCGAGAGAGAAACAGAGATTAAAAAAAAGAGAAAGACAGAAATTGTGCACAATCTCTCTCTCTCTCTCTCTCTCTCTCTCTCTCAACCACAACTGTGAGGTAAGGTACACAAATGAGCTTACAGAGAGCACAACTGGGTGTTCCTCAACCAGTGGGCATTTCTACACCGTTAGACATGATTGGCTGGAATTTGTGTCACTTACTTTGCCCTTCCCAGAACAGGGATCTGATTTGCGTTGCATCAGAAACCATTTTCCAGCAAGTAATGGAACGGTAAGGTAAATAAGATGATTTCTTTTGTGTAGTGCATTCATGTACTAAAATTCATATCAACCATAACTGTTTACTAGCTAGTGTTTCAGAAAATGAGTCTTTAATGAGTCTTTTTTTTTTTTTTTNTTTTTTTTTTTTTTGGCTGTTATGGTGAAATATATAATAGGTAATGGTTTTGTTTAGGTTTTGAGGATTTTCTTTGGTTCTCTGCTATTGTGTTGTTCAGTTAAATAGCATGTCGATGTTGAGTTTAGAGTTTCTTAACGCTAGCCAGCCGACGCTGTCCACTTCAGTTTAAAATCAGTTTACCTGCAGATTACATCTTTCAGCTTTCCAGCAGTGAAGCGATGAAATCAAGTTTCATAAAAGTGTTCTGAATGGAGTTCAGTTACCCCTACTTTAAAGTTGTGTATTATCTCAATGATGTGTTGTTAAAGATCTCTGTTTTCAAATGCTTCCTCCTGTGGTGAGGGCTAACATTGGAAACTTTTATTTACAGAACAAACCAATCCACCAGAGGGGACAGGCAGATCCTCCACCACCATCCTGCCATGATCAGACACATTTATTTCAACGCCCCTTCTGTTTCCCTGATGTTTATAACCTGCAGAGGGACCATCAGATACTGACCCACCTGGCTGGTCATAAATTGAAATTAATTGAGCACAGAGGTGAGTGTATGTGCATCCACACATCTGTTTTTGTTTTAGATTGTAGGTAATAATTTACCTATTTTTTTACTTTTTCTTTACGTTTTTTTTTTTTTTTTTTTTTTTTTTTTTTTTTNCGTTTTTTTTTTGTTTTTGTTTTTTTTTTTGTTTGTTTTGTTTTGTTTTTTTGACTACATAATATACAATTGCAGTCTGGGCTGTGATGCAGGAGAAGACATTTATTATTGGTACACCTGTGAACTTTTGTTAACAATATTTATGATATGCCTTTTGAAATATTAATGACGTTCCCAGACAAGGGCCTCTCAGACAAATGCAGAGTAATCATTGGTCTCTTTAACAATCATCATATTGATAGTGTGGTGAACTGGAAGGCCTGGAATTCAGGACTGTGTATCGACGTCCCTGCAGCATTTCCACATGCCTGAATTACAGGGAAGACTCTAAAGACTTTGGTCCAGGCTTTTGGGGAGATGGATGCTGAGAAGTGATGCAGGGCTTCTACACACAACCTGTGAATCCCTGGATGCTGAAGCCATTTTTGTGCTTCAGATGCTGAGAGAGAGAGAGAGATCTGATTGTAGTTCTCAGTGTTTTTCTTGTATTTGATAAAATTCTGCATTTAACCAATCTGAATTGTTATTCAATATTTTTTCATAATTCTCCATTAAGAGTTGTACAAAAGTTTGGGTTTAAATGCCTAGATGCAAGATATTTATGAAAAATGGAAACTGCTGTAGAAATAATTGAACTACATTGGCATGTCTGTGAGTACTTAAGAAAATACTTTTTTACCACTGGAAGAAAAAAGGGACAATGCTGCTAGATTTGAAGTGTCAACTGGTTAATTCCACAGACCAAAATGAATTGTTAAAGATACTCATGATAAGACTGGAGAGAAAGTTATTTGTCCAGAATGACTAACACAATCATTTTCTCACCAGTATGTCTGCATGTAGTATGTTATGCCGACTGAGGCCTTTAGATGGTAGTAAAAAGTCAGAAACTGTCTATTGTCTGTTTGGGAGAAGATGTGGTTTGCAAGTTGTACATACAGCGCTGGTGTATTTTTTTTTTTTTTTTTTTTTTGGTGTATTGCACCCCCTTGTAGTTTTGTGTATTTTTTGTGTAAACCTGACCAAAGTACCACTCCAAACACAACAAAATTCATTTGTTGGTGTTTTACAAGTAGTTGAGTATTCATTCAGAATACTCAACTATTCTTTAGGCTTAAATTTGGATTTCAGAGTAGGTAATATGACTATGCAGAGTAATCATTGGCTTACTATTGGCTTTTTTTTCAGTTGTAGTTACTCTAACAAACTAAAAAAAATAATAATAATTTTGTTGTGTTTGGAGTGGTATTTTAACTCAGAAAGAAAAGTTTACACAAAAATACAAGGGGGTGCAATACTACTAGCCAGCGCTGTAGTTTTCAGATATCTGTGGGAAATAATTCATTTTCAAAGGCTGGCATATTGGCATGATTCAAGCTCAAGCAGGTCCTTTATGATCAAACACCCTATTATGTCATAGTACTTGATTATACTAAAATTATTGAGCGTTTAAACATTGTCTTTTTTAAAATGAAAGGCTCATTTGTTGTTGACCAGTAGAATTTATATAAAATACGCAAATCATCAAAATTGTACTGTTTTGTTAAAGAATTAGCCAAAAGATTTCTGTTGCTGTTATCACATTAATTGGCAACATATTTGTGAATTTGAGTTAAAAAAAAAACAAAGGCAAAATCAGTTGCTTATTACAAATCGTCATGACAAGATTTTACAATGACAAGAATGACGATAACTTTCATCAGCCAGTTTTTCTTATAGCAACGTACGCTTTTCATGTATCTAGACTCTAATGTGTGTTGAAACCAGCTTTTAGTTTCTTTTGATAGCTAAATTTAGATTTAGATACTGCTTTATTTAATAGCACAGAACAACATAACAAGGAAGATAGCATTACAGCCTTTTAACAGCATGACGTGCATATAATGCATCTCAGTTGTGTGTAATGAATTGTTCTTCACTAACCTTTACACATTAACAGTATGAATCATGTAAATTTCTTTTTAGCCCTAACTGTACTGTACCTACTTTTTGTATTCTCTGTCAAAATATAAAATAAAAGTAAATGACATGATTCCAGCTAAGATTCCAGCCAACCATGTCTGAAGCTTTTGGAACACCCATAACGCCTACAATATACAGTAAATATATACATATATATATATATATATATATTAGTTTGTAGTTGTTTGTAGTTGCTACATAGGATCCCGTTGATGGGTTTTTTATATATATACTTATATATATATATATATATATATATATATACACACACACACACACACACACACACACACACACACACACACACA